>SNQJ01S0013603.1:121971-151047 GCA_010110895.2 Picea sitchensis
TACGGTAAAACCCACTGCCCTCCTATTGCAAGGCGCCTCTATCAATTCAGCAACAACAGCGGGATCGATCCGACACTGAACAAAACATATGCAATGGGCTTGATGAAGAAATGTACCCTACCCATCAACCCGAATGCAACAGTACCACTCGACCCATCAACTCCGAACACATTCGACAATGCCTACTTCAAGGAACTGTTGCAAAATGAGGGCATTTTCTCCTCGGACTCTGCTCTGGTAATCGATGCCAAAACTAGGGTTTTTGTGACAGAATATGCTAACGACGAAAACTCTTTTCGCGATCAGTTCGGTGATGCCATGATTAGAATGGGCAGGATTCAGATCCTGACTGGCCAGCAGGGTGAGATTCGTAAGAGATGTGGTTTTGTCAATTCAAACTCAACTAGGCAGGCTGCCAACTGATGATCATGAAGGACAGACAGACTACGTGATATTGTGACAAGTCTGGATTTCCATTTTTCCTGCACTTCTCTAGATGGTTTAAACAAGTTGAGCACTGTACCACTAACAACAAACGATGAAAAGAATTATGCAGTGTATTATGAACATCTGATTTTGAAAGTTAAAACAAAGATCACTGCACTAAGCAACTAAACCAGCATCTCACTACAAAACACTTTGTATTTGAATTAAAAACAATGAATACTGATATGCACTTGTGGACTTGCTATGCACATGTGGATTTGGTTAGAATATTTTTTTTAATTCTTTAAACATTCAAAAATTAACAACCCCAAACTAGGATGTCACTTAAAAAAAACTTTTGTATTTGAATTAAAAACAATGAATACTGATATATGTGGACTTCGTTAGAGAAATTCTTTTATTTCTTTAGAAATTCAAAAATTAACAACCCCATAATGTCATTCATTTGATTCAAGATATTATTTTATAGACGTAATCAGAGTGCAAGTTACTTAAATGGTTTAAATATTTTTTTTTTATATTTTTATATTTATGGTAGGATGTTTTATAAATTGTTAGAATTTAAGGATAATTTTAAGAATCTTTTAAATGGGTTAATTCCATAATACACGGGAAAATTAGAAGACTATTTTATTATATATATATATATATATATATATATATATAGAGGTTAATCTTTTACTAATTTTGTACAGTCTTGTAAAATTTTGAGGAATCTTTCATGGAATTATAAATTTTTGAGGAACCTTTCACAAAATTATAAAATTTTATAAAATCTTGACAATTTTTTTGATAAAGAAAAATGCATTCATTAAATTGTAATATACTCATTTTACATATTTGGAAAAAGAAACATAATTTGTCCATCCTCTATACATACACTCTTGCACATCCTTCTAATGATATTTCACCACAAAGTTCATATGTGTTGATCATGAGCACCATTTTTCTCACGAGATATTAATCTTTGCTCTACCACTTCTATCATGGATTCTTTATTACTGATTCATTGATTATGAAATGACCCTTCAAACAAGTTCATCAAATGATGTTCCTAAATAGGAGAACACATAATTTTATCCTTCAGTAACTTCAAATGTATAAGAATATTGCTAGGTCACATTCAATGTATGACTCTAATCATCCATTTGTATCCAGAAATGACCCATTTCCAAGGAAGAGAGGTCACTTAGACTTCCATAATTAAGGATGAAGAGTAAAAGATGTAGATTTAGTAAGGATTATTATGTCATCATGTATATATACCTGGTAATATCATGGTGCAAAGTCAAAGTTTTATCACTCGTTTTAAGCCCATTAAGGGAAACACATGCAATGTGTGTCACTTGGATCCTACTACATACCGACTCCCAAAATTGAGTTGCAAAAAAATAATGAAGAAATAAATGATTATGAACTATATTAAAAGTCACTTTTTCCATATGATTCAAACACCAATAAGCATGCATATTTCTTAGTTACATAAAACTCTCCACAACATGTGCATTATTAGAAGAACCTTTGTAATGATTTTTTTTCAAGCTTGTTTATCAAGTTTTTTCATTAACTTTGACTTCAAGAATGATAGTGCACTAAACATTCTCTCATCCTCCACTAGCTACATGTAATGCTCTTTTAGTCTTGAAATAAAAAAATATAATTGCATTAGAGGAATGTCGATCTCATGTTAATATGAATCCTTTGATGAACACATAGGAACGTAATGCATAGACCATTTTTCTCGTCGCTTAGGTAAGTAGAGTTCATTTCCATTTCTAGATAACTAATAAGTTTTTTCAAAGAAAACATAAAATAAACATAGTAGATACTAAAAGGTGAAGTTGCTTAAGTCACGCCACAAAGTGAAAGGAAAAAAAATTTGCTCCTAGCACAACAATGCATAAGAGGATGAGGGTCCTAATTAATATAGAAAGGAAAATCTCTTAGGAAAGTTTCTTGTATTTTAAAAAAGTCAAGTTCAAGTGCAATCACTCCTTCACAACCTTTATTTAAAATGGAAGTGATTATGGACATCAAACCCTATCAAGCTGAGATTGTTTTTTTTAAGTTGAATCATTGGTTGCAACAGTTAGAAGTGTACTTTAGTGTCCATAATATAGATGAAGAGTAGACACTTTCATTTGATCGATTGAAACTAGAGGCCCATGCACTAACCTAGTGGGAAAGCCACATGAAGACATTTAGGTTGGAGGGTGATCCACTAGTCACAAGTTGGAGGTGTTTAAAACCCTCATCGAGTCCCAGTTTTACCCTATTGGGTGTGTAGAGGACTAGTGGATCCATTGTCATCACTTCATGGAAAGGCATTGGCATAGTGTGCTAGAGTACACTACCAAATTTAGGAAGATGGTGACCATGTTGGGTATCTCTTTGAAGAACTCATATGTACTCCTAAAGTATTTGGGAGGTCTACATAGTCATTTGTGAAAGTAGGTGATGCTCTTCAAACCAAGGACCATTGATGAGACCTATGTAAAAGAAAAATACTTGGAGAACATATGCCATAAGAAAGGAAAACCCAATGGTTCTAAACAAAATGACCACCAAGATGCTTCCAACAAGGGGAAAAAAAAGTGGAAAGGAAAAGAAAAAGAGACTAGAGTCACTCCAAGTTAGTGCAAGGATCCAAACAACCATTGCAACCATTGTAATATGGATGGTCTCATCAAAGATAAGTGTTGGAAGCTATATCTAGAGATAAATCCAAAGAACAATAAGAAACGATGTCAAAAAGAATAACCTGTTAGCAACGGATTCCAATACTCTAGAAGAGAGTGGCTTGGATGTGGATGAGAAGTTTTTACGCACTTTAGTGCAAAAGGAAATGAATTTGAGTATCCTTCATCACATGGAAACGAAGAATATGAAAAAACTCTTCCATATTAAGATGTAGGTCAAAAATACCAAGGTAGATGCTCTATTCAATTCCAATTCATAGGCCAACCTCATAGCAGCCTCATCTGTAAAATGTTGTGGATATTCCAGTAGAATAGTTCATCACAACATATCTGATAAATAAAATTGAAATCTACCATTGGACACACATTTTGGATGCAATTTTGAGAAATATCCTAAGGGTTGAGGAGTGCGCAGTAAAAACACATTCATTATCAGAGCGTGCAGTAAAGGCGCATTCATGATCGAGAGAACAAAAAAGCACATAAGAAGATAAAATAAGGAAATAAAGCAAGGAAATAAAAGCAATGAGATAAAGTAAAGAGATAAAGCAGGAAAAACAACATGTAGATGAAAATAAAGGAAAAGCAACATGCAAGAGAAACTGAAGGAAAAGAAGCATGCATATGCCAAGGTAGGAAAAGCACGCATGAACTATGTGTTGTCATGAGTTGTAATGAGTCATAATGAGTTGTCATAGGGTTTTGTTATAAGCTAGTATGGTTTTGAGCCCTAAACTCTATGTATAAATATGTAATGGGTTGGGAAGAATAGATTGGTGTTGTTGCTGAGAGAATAGGTTGAGAATGAGAGATATTCTATGTCTCAAGGGTTAGGGGAGATTTTGCATAGAGTGTCTTTCACTGCAGAGAAGCTAGGAAGGATGGGGAATGATATCATGATGTATTTATTGTAGCACAGTGCACAAGCCTGAGATGATTACATGAATAATAATAAAGAAGCCAGTCATTATGGACGTAGCCCAAGAATTGGGTGAACCACCTTAAATTCTGTGTTTGAATGTATCTTTTGATTTGATTGTTCATGGGAGTTATGTTTATGCATGATTAGATATAGCTCTTATTTTTATATGAATGATGCAAAATAGTTATGAATGTTCCATTGAATGGTCGATGTCGGGATCTACCTTATAATGGTGTTGTATAATTGAGGTTATCAATTAATCAAGAGATGAGAGACAAAAAATATTGCACATAGGGTATATAAGTATTAGTAAACATGTTGATTGTACCTCAATTCCCCTCATCCCTATAGAAACTTGGTTCCTGCAGTCCTAGTAGATACCTCAGATGAGACTTCACTTGCATCTAGGTGATGCCGAAAGGGACGGTATATGAAGGGTTTTGTTGGTTAGAGAAGTTGAACCTAGAGTCTTACAATCGTGCACCAAAAAATGGTTTTGATTCCAGGACTTAGAATATGTAATTGAGGGAATGTTTTGGAGGCCGACTAAGAAAGAGATCGTCGAATGGATGGAAAGGAAGGAATGAGAATTTTCCTGAGTAGAGAATATAAACCCTTAGATGAGAAATGAATAATGGTTGTAAATATATGTGTTCACAAAGCTGCATGAGATTTTCTTTTGCAAATTTCCGATTATTTTTACTAAATGGTTAGAAAGATTAGTGGGGAATATTGTACTGCAATGTTGAGAAACTGAACTCGTGAGTTAGTAGGACAATTGAATTATGTAAGTAACAAGACTTTCCACGCAGTCAATTTCTGGTTAAATAACATACCAGGGCGTTATATCATGAACTATATAGAAAGTTACTTTTTCCATATGATTCAAACAACAATAAGCATACATCTTTATTAGTTACATAAAACTCTCCACAACATGTGCATTATTAGCAGAGCCTTTGTAATGATTTTTTTTTCAAGCTTGTTTATCAAGTTTGTTCTTTAACTTTGACTTCAATAATGTTAGTGCACTAAACATTCTCTCATCCTCCACTAGCTACATGTAATGCTCTTTTAGTCTTGAAATAAAAAATATAATTGCATTAGAGGAATCTTGATCTCATGTTAATATGTATCCTATGATGAACACATAGGAACCTAATGCATAGACCATTTTTCTCTTCACTTAGCTAAGTAGATCTCATTTCCATTTCTAAATAACTAATAAGTCTTTTCAAAGAAAACATAAAATAAACACAGTAGATACTAAAAGGTGAAGTTTCTTAAGTCATGCCACAAAGTGAAAGGAAACAATTTTTTTTCCTAGCACAATAATGCATAAGAGGAAAAGGGTCCTAATTAATATAGAGAGGAAAATCTCTTAGGACAAGGTCCTATATTTTAAAGAAATTAAGTTCTAGTGACATCACTCCTTGACAACCTCTATTTAAAATGGAAGTGCTTGTGGACATCAAACCCTATGAAGGTGATATTTTTGTTGTTAAGTTGAATCATTGGTTGCAATAGTTAGATGTGTATTTGAGTGTCCATAATATAGAAGAAGAGTAGACACTTTCATTTGATCGATTGAAACTAGAGGGTCATACACTAACTTGGTGGGAAAGCCACATGAAGACATTTAGGTTGGAGGGTGATCCGCGATTAACAAGTAGGAGGTGTTTAAAACCCTCATCAAGTCCCAGTTTTACCCTATTGGGTGTGTAGAGGACTAGTGGATCCATTGTCATCACTTCATGGAAAGGAATGGGCATAGTGTGCTAGAGTGCACCACCGAATTTAGGAATATGGTGATCATGTTGGGTATCTCTTTGAATAACTCATATGTACTCCTAAAGTATTTGTGAGGTCTACATAGTCATTTGTGAAAGCAGGTGATTCTCTTCAAACCAAGGACCATTGATGAGGTGTGTGTAAAAGAAAAATACCTCGAGAACATATACCATAAGAAAGGACAACCCGATGGTTCTAAACAAAATGACCACCAAGATGCTTCCAACAAGGGGAAGAAGAAGTGAAAAGGAAAAGAAAAAAATACAAGAGTCACTGCATGTTAGTGCAAGGATCCAAACAACCATTTCAACCATTGTAATATGGATGGTCACATCAAAGATAAGTGTTGGAAGCTACATCTAGCGATAAATCCAAAGAGAAATAATAAAGGATGTCAAAAAGAAGAACCCATTAGCAACGAATTCCAATACCCTAGAAGAGAGTGGTTTGGATGTGGATGAGAATATTTTATGCACTTTAGTGCAAAAGGAGATGCATTTGAGTAGCCTTCATCACATGGAAGTGAAGAATATGAAAAAAATATTCCATATTAAGATGTAGGTCAAAACTACCAAGGTAGATGCTCTATTCAATTCCAATTCATAGGTCAAACTCATAGTAGCTTGATCTGTAAACTATTGTGGATATTCCACTAGAATAGTTCATCACAACATATCTCATAAATATAACTGAAATCTACTGTTGGACATGCATTTTGGATGTAGTTTTGAGAAATATCCTAAGGGTTGAGGAGTGCGCAGTAAAGGCGCATTTATGATCGAGAGAAAAATAAAATCACATAAGAAGATAAAGCAAGGAAATAAAGCAAGGAGATAAATCAAGGACATAAAGCAAGAAAAACAACATGCAGGCGAAAATAAAGGAAAAGCATCATGCAAAAGAAATTGAAGAAACATAAGCATGCATATGCGAAGGCAGGAATAGAACGCATGAACTATGTGTTTTCATGAGTTGTAATGAGTCATAATGAGTTGTCATAGGGTTTTTTGATAAGATAGTATGGTTTTGAGCCCTAAACTCTATGTATAAATATGTAATGGGTTGGGAAGAATAGATTGTTGTTGTTGCTGAGAGAATAGGTTGAGAATGAGAGATAGTCTATGTCTGAAGGGTTAGGGGAGAGTTTTCATAGAGAGGCTTGCACTGCAGAGTAGCTAGGAAGGATGGGGAATGATATCGTGATGTATCTATTGTAGCACAGTGCACAAGCCTGAGATGATTGCACGAATAATAATAAAGAAGCGAGTCATTGTGGACGTATCCCAAGGATTGGGTGAACCACCTTAAATTTCATGTCTGAATGTATCTTTTGATGTGATTGTTCATGGCAGTTATGTTTATGCATGATTAGATATATCTGTGCTTTTTATATGAATGATGCACAATAGTTATGAATGTTCCATTGAATGGTCTATGTCGGAATCTACATTATAATGTGTTCCATTAAATGGTCTATGTCGGAATCTACATTATAATGGTGTTGTATAATTGAGGTTACCAATTAATCAAGGGATGAGAGACACAACATATTGCATACAGGGTATATAAGTATCAGTGAACATGTTGATGACCTCACTTCCCCTCATCCCTATAGAAACTTGGATCCTGCAGTCTCAGTAGATACCTCAAATGAGACTTCACTTACATCTAGGTGATGTTGAAAGGGATGGTATATGAAGGGTTTTTTTGGTTAGATAAGTTGAACCTAGGGTCTTACAATCATGCACCAAAAAATGGTTTTGTTGCGAAGACTTAGAATATGTAATTGAGGGAATGTTTTGGAGGTCGACTAAGAAAGAGATCGTCGAATGGCTGGAAAGGAAGGAATGAGAATTTTCTCGAGGAGAGAATATAAACCCTTAGATGAGAAATGAATAGTGGTTGTAAAGGTATGTGTTCACAAAGTTGCATGAGATTTTCTTTCGCGAATTTCCAATTATATTTACTAAATGGTTAGAAAGACTAGTGGAGAATACTGGGAGATATTGTACTGCAACGTTGAGGAACTGGACTCTTGAGTTAGTAAGACAATTGAATTCTATAAGTAATAAGACTTTCTACGTAGTTGATTTTGGGTTAAATAACATACCGGGGGTTTATATTATGGAATTTGCAGTAGATTCTACCTAGTCATATAGTGTTGCAGAAATAGATTTATTCAAGGTTCCGCGCGGAAGGTTTATGAAAGCATTGGGTACCTGGAAAAATATGTTGTTGTGTGACAAATTTGTGATGACAATGGAATTTGATTTCTAAGGGCCTACATGCACATAGGGGAACTGGGCGATGACCAAGGGATGGTATGAAAGTAGAAAATAATGAACAAAGAAATGAAGAAGGAAGGGAGGAACTGAGGATGCATAGAAATGAGGAAGGTATATCAGAAGAAGAAGATGATTTTGGAGTACTACACAGTGGAAAAAGGTACAAGAGGTTGAAGACTGGGGATGAGGAAGGAGAGATGCACAATGAGTATGAGAGGAGGGAACCATGCGCAATAGTCTAGATCGTAGAAATACCACACAAAAAATAGAGGAAGAGGATTCTCAGTTTAGTTTTATAGTAGAAGAGTCCTTAAGTCCAACTCACACTGGATCCTATGTCGATTTCATGACCCCATGTGTGTCACTGATATTTGAGGTAACATCCAAAGATTTTCAAAATCACTTGTAGTTAGTTGAGGAAGACAAAGTAGTAGTAGCCAGAGCAGTGGAAGTAGTGCGTCGATTCAGAGTCAACCAACATCGTTGAGGGAAGGTACTACAAAATACAACATGACAGGGTTAGACAACACATTGAGACTACCTGATTTCCAGGGAGTTTGGTCGGAGGATCCATAACAACATCTATTTGTATTTAAGACAATTTGGGTTGCGAAGAATGTCGAGGATGAGGTCATAAAGATTTCACAATTGGAAACAATGTTAAGAGGCTGCACATTAGTATGGTACATGAAACTGCAGAGTACTACACGTAAAGGTCAAGAAAGGACATTGGCATAAATTAGAAAAGCATTGTTAAAAGAGTTCAAGAAGTCAATGTATGAGTCGTAGTACATCGCATAATTGAAGGAAATCAAACAAGTGCGTATTGAATTAGTTTGAGACTACGATCAAAGATTTAAGTATTTAATGGGTAGGTTGACAATCTAGATTCTTCATCAAAAACAACAGGAATGGTTTATTGCAGGACTATTGCTACACATTTGTTGCTCATTGGTGGAACAAAAGGTTACGTCGCAACCCGAATCCTTGGATATTGCGATGAAGCTAGAATAATCTCCCGTAAGGGATGGTGGGGAGATGGCTCAAGTCCAAACACAATTAGTTTCCTTGACAATTCAATTAGCTGAACTGATGAAAGGAAATGAGAATAAGTAACAAGTTTGGTGTGTCAAGTGTAGAACCGAAGGCCACCATAAGAACAAATGCCCAACCTTTGCACAATATTTGATAGCTGGATCACTGAACCCATTACTAGAAGGGGGGTATTTTGAAATATGTAATAAAAGGGGCCATCATCCACATGATTGTCCATTGCTATAGAAATACCAAAGTACACTAAGGAATCTGTTTTGTAACTTTTTCAGGTCAGTAGGGCACAAAGCGAAGGACTGTCGCACATTCAATTTGATGAGAGAGCACACTTCATATATGTGTTGGATTCAGGAGGAGAATGCTACGATAGAAGGATGTGGTACACAGTATAATAATCATAAAGGATTTAATCCAAGAAACTGAGGAGGATTTGGTAGAGGAATTTTTGGAAGAGGAGGTAAAGGTCCAATAATTTACTAAAATTGTGATCAAACGGGGCACTTAGCTCGTCATTGCCTGAATCCTTGTACAACCTAAACATATTGTAGAGCAATGGATCATGTGACAAAAGATTGTCCTCAAATACTTGCGAAATGGTAGGAAAGAGGGAATAAGAACTAGAACCCAAATCAAAACGTACAAAATATATCAATTGAGAAACACAATGAAGGACCTAGAATAGAAGGTGTCACGTGTGAGGGAGATAGAATAGGGGATGATGTGACAAATGGAGGGTGGCATGTTGAGAAATGGGTAAGGAAATCAACAGGGCCTATGCTGACATTTGAACCACAATTTCAAAAGAAGACATATCAGAGGAAAATAAAAGAGATACTAGGACTAGATTGGGTAGCATCAACATCACTTGTGCCTCCTATGGTCAACATGCCTCTGGTATGTGATCATACTATGCCAGAAAATCTGCTTGAGAAGGTAAGTACTCTAAGAGATTTTCTGAGAAGTTATGTATAATTGATGAAAGATGAAATTGCATTGAATAAATTATGTGAAATGATTGATCATTGTGCACAAGAAAAGAAAAATTCCTACCGCACATAGGGTAGTGAATCTGTTACTATGCAAAAAAAGGACCAATAGAGAGTTCATACTAAGTGCACAGATTGATGAATATGATGTGGACAATGTCATTTTAGACTTGGGTTCCGATGTAAATGTGTTACCAAAGTAGACATGGGAAATGATGGGGAAACCCAAGTTTATATGGTCTCCCGTCTAGTTAAGATTGCAAAACCAACATAAGATAGTACCAATTGGTCAATTGATAGGGATACTTTTGAATATAGATGGGTTGCACAATATAGTAGACTTCGAAGTCATTGAAATCATGGATGATAGTCATCCATATCCACACTAATGGGGTTATAATGTGCTTTTTACAATCGGGAAATTATTAATCTGAAGAGGAGGGAAATGATATTTGAGGTAGGAGACTTAAAAGTTATTGTGCCATTGGATCCGATAAAAGAAACGAGGTACATAGAACCAACAAAAGGGAATAAAATTGAAAACATGTATAATACAATTGCATGAATGGATGACTATGTTAACCCCTCTAAATATGGTGCACTAAGTTGGATAAGCATTAGCTCATGTGTGTTGAACACAAAGGAAGGTTTTGAACATTGGTAGTGAAGGATGCACAAAGTACCTAGTGGATGATGTGCCCACATTACTCAATCGTTGTGCTAGATTGGAATGGAGTTATGTGACCCACCCAAGTATGATGGCTTGACTGACATAGACTATTTCATATATAGGCATTTGAGTTGCAGATACTTGAACAAAAAAGATTGTTGGCATTAGATGTTGTCTTGAAGGCCACTCTAGTCAAATGGTGGGATGCACACAAGGAAGGAATAGAAGACTGGCAACAATGTAGAAGATTGATGCAAGTTAGATTCAATATCGAGGTGGAATATACTGTGCAAAAGTATACAAAGATAGGTGATCCAACTGATCATGTTGAGTCGTGAAAAAATATATGGAGATAAATACCGAAGAAGGAATGAATGCACATGTTTATACATACATTGGATACAATTCCTAAGAACTGGTACCTAGAACTAGAAATGCGTAGAGAAACAATGAATTGGGACTAACTATTTCAAAGGTTTAAGGTAACATTTACATTTGAACATGATATCCATTACTAGATGCAACTTTGCATGCCATTATAACTAATATCATTTCAGAAGAAGGGCCAATGGAAGTAGTACCTATGTGTAGTGTGCACAGAACTTATATGATTGTTCATGAATTACTGGAATGTTATAATGTTGCTAAATAAGAACAAGATGAGGAACATCCCAAGACTATACAAGTACCTAGAAATGAGAGAGAATGTGCAGTAGAAGGACCAAAGCTTGAATTTGTTGCATATGCACAACCACTAAAGACACTGAAGGTAAATATTGGGACAAAATAAAATCCAAAATTTGCAGAGATAGGCGATTACTAGAATGATGGAACTATGGAGAAGATTGAATATTTATTATATGAGTATCAATATATATATTCCCAACTACATTCTCAGAAATGAAAGGGATAGATAGGGAGTTAAGAGAAATGACGATCCATTTGCAACTAGGTGCTAAGCCAGTAAGACATAAATATTATAGACTGAATTTGAAATATAAAGAGAAGGTAAAGGCATAAATAGAACGAATGTTAGAAGCTAGAATCATTGAACCAGTCATGGAATCAGAATGGATAAGTCCAATGGTAGTGAAATATAAGAAAACAGGGGGACTCCGGATTTGTGTAGACCTAAGGAAGCTAAATGATGCATGTCTGCATGATCCATTTCCAACACCGTTTACAGACGAAGTCATAGAGAATGTTGGAGGGAAGGAGGCCTATTCTTTCAAAGATGGATTTTCAAGATATCACTAGAATAAAATTGTGCAAGAAGACAGACATAAGACTACCTTTGTGACAGAGTTGGGAAGCTATCAATACACAATAATGTTTTTTCGGTTGAAGAATGCACCTGCAGGTTTTTCAAGAGTAGTTGTCACATATTTTAAGGAATTTATTCATAAGTTCCTTGAAGTTTACTTAGATGATTGGACTATTTTTAATCTATTGAAAGATCACATATAAGTACTCAGGTTAATGTTGGATAGGTGTAGACAATTGCATATTTCAATGAATTTGAAAAAATGTATTTTCTGCGTGCCTTTTGGAATTTTGTTGGGCCATGTGGTATGTAAGAAAGGCTTATTAGTGGATCCTACCAAGGTTGCAGTGATTTTGGACTTACAACCACCCAATTTAGTCAGACAATTGATAGAAACCATGGGTCATACATGATACTACAAGAATTTCATTAAGAGTTATGCACATATTACAAAACTTATGGAGAAGTTGTTGAAGAAAGAAGTTAAGTTCCAGTGGAATGAAGACTGTTAGAAAGATTTGGATACATTGAAGCAGAAATTAGTGACCATGTCAATATTGATATTTATGGATTGGGGAAATAAATTTAATGTTCATGTGGACATGTCATATAGATATTTAGGCATAGTATTATCTTATCCAGGAGAAGGAGACATAAACCATCCAATTGAATTTGCAAGCAAGAAGTTTCCAACAAAAAAAATAATTCCACTACCATAGAGCAAGACAGACTAGCAATGGTATTAGTAGTGTAGAAGTTTAGACATTATTTGTTGGGTTCTAATTTTAATATGTATACATACCATTTCGGACTAAGATAGTTCATGACCAAGCCAATCTTGAGGGGGGAGAATATGCAGATGGTTGATGTTGTTCCAGAAATATGATTTTGAGGTTGTTGTGAAACTGGGGGAAATTGAATGCAGGACCAGATCACTTATCACACATACTATCAAGAGAATATGTAGGGAATATAGATGAAATTTTTTCATATGCACAATTATTTGCAGTTAAAATGGTGGACGACTACTTCACAAACATTGTGTAGTTTTTAAGTACATGAATGGCCCCATTAGACATGACGATTGCACAAAAGAAATAATTAGTGGTTAAATTAGTGGACTACTAGCTAATTGCAAGGAACTTATACAAGTTAGGTGCATATGGGATATTAATACAATGATTTTTAGAGAATGAAAGGCCAGTGATACTCTCAAAAGCACATGAAGGAATTGCATGAGGACACTATGTAGGTAAAGTGACCGTGCATAAGCTTTTATGCATAGGGATCTGGTGGCCCACACTTCACAAGGATGATAAAGAATACTATCAGGAATGTGATGTTTGTTAAAAGGTGGTAAAACCATCCAGAAGGAAGGATATGCCTTTGCACCTCCAGTTTAAGTTGCATGTATTTGATAAATGGGAAACATACTTTGTTGGATCAATTAACACACCAATGAGAAGATCAGGAGCGAGGTATATAATCACTGCGACAAAGTATTTGAGTAGATGGGAAGAAGCAACACCAGTTTCATACTACACCACGGAGACTATCGTGTGGTTTCTCTTTGAGAATGTAGTTACATAATTTGGATGCCCGCACAGTCTACTGAGTGATCAGGGGACACACTTCCTGAATAAGACAATTGCAAAATTGACTAGGGAATTTCAAATTCATCATCGAAGGAGTACGCTGTATCACCCTCAGGACAATGGGAAAGTAGAAGCCTTTAATAAAATTCTGGAGAATGCTCTAACAAATATCTGCAACGTAGTAAGGGATGATTGGGACTTAAGGATGCCTGCAGTATTATGGGCATATAGTACTATAATTAAAAAGTTGACAAGACAGACACATTTTATGTTGGTATATGGACAAGAAGTAGTAATGCTAATGGATTTTATTGTTCCTAGCATACGCGTTGCAACAATTACTGATCTTTCAGACTATGGCGCAATAGAGGAGATGTTGTCACAGTTGCTAAAGCTTGAGGAAGACCGATTTGTCACAAGGTTCCATTAGCAAGTTCATAAAGCAAGAGAAAAGGCATGGCACAATAGACATATTAAACAAAAAAGTTTCAAGTGAGGGACTTAGTATTACTATACTACAACAAGTTTATGCAACATCTAGGAAAGTTTAGAATGCATTGGTTAGGACCATACATAATTAAGTATGTGATAGAGGCAGGTGTTGTGCAGTTGGAAACAAGGAATGGTGAAGTCCTGGGAGGAATGGTGAATGGCATTCGACTGAAACTTTAAAGGGACGACTGACCTCCCACACACTGTGTTGAATTTCGCAAGAAAAATTGTACCATAGTAGTGTATTATAGTAGGAAAAAGGACAAAAATAAATAAAAAGTGGGAAAAAGAGAAAATAAAAACAAAGGAAAAACATGAAAAAATTAAGTTACAATGATAGTAAGTGCACAAAATAAGTGAGTGTCATGCAGATGGATGAAACTACACCGAGTAGGGGGATTACATGCATAAGCCAAAAACAATACACATAACATGACCAACAAGGATGTTAAAGGCATTAAAAGGCAACACCAACTGTTAAAAAACATTAATGACAAAGCATAAATATGACACATCTAGTCATAAATGGAAAAAGTCGTCAGGGATCGTGACAGACTAGAAGTACAAGGAAAAACTCCAACGATAGATTTGGTAACAAAGCAACATTAAATCATGCATTGAGAACACCATTGGTGGATTAGACCATTAGTTCAGGTGCAGATGTACAAGGACAATTTTTGAAGGGTTCTATAAGCACACCGGGGGTTAACAGGGAAAGGTTATTTTCATGCATAAGCACTGTGAGAATATAGAGAAGACTATATGTGAACCATGGTTGAAAGAAATCAATTGTAAAGTAAAAAAGGGACCATCAGTCACAGAGAGAAATGGAATCACCAAAATTTTGGGCACCAACTGTCGTAACACAAAAGCCATCCTGAATGTGACGATCGATCACACCAACATTCAAGGAAATGCCCAGAGCTTTAGCTTCACAGCCGAGGTTTCCCATGGATTACATATCTCCAATAAAGGACACCACACCATAGGTTAGACCACCCAAGGATGCCAAGTACCTACTGGTTATGCCAGACATACCACCCAATGTCATTATTGAAGGGGACATGATGGGAAAGGTTGTTGCTTTGAATTTTTTGGACCTGTTAGCGCACAGTTTGTAGCTAGGTCAAATGGCTAGAAGATAGAGGCCAAACTGGTGTAATAGGAACCTACCCCACCCAATGTCACCACAATGGGGAGGTTCTTTATATTCAGGGAGGTTAGTCCCAGGGGAGACGTCCCCGGTAACCTGGAGTTTTGAAGAGGCTAAGGTATAAAGGTCAAAGTGAAATTCCCTCTTCATAGGTTACCACCAAGAATGGATAGTCCGGCTAAACAACCAATAATGAAGTGTAGGCCCAAATGAGAACACCTACCCGGAACAAAGCAACAACAAAAAAATACATGCAGGCTATGATTCAATGGGTTAGTACTTCATATAACTATCTGATATCAATATATTAGCAATTATGACAATAGATATTAACGAGATCAATGTTTATCAATAATAGCAATGGGACAATATCAATTCATCAATAAATATTGAGATGATGCAGCAAACAATGTATCCAATCAATCCCTTACTCAATAAATGCTTCAAAACACCATCTAATTTCTTATAAAGACAAAATGTTGTGTCAAGATGGAATAACCAAGAATGACATCAGCCTTGTTAAGGTTAGTAATTAGTTAGGGTTTCAAATTATAAGAGTTTTAAGAGTTTGTTTGACCACTATCACTTCAACGTTGGAGACCTAAGATCAGTGCCTAAGGGTAAATGGAGTCAAATCAAGAGAGGATACAAAGGTTGAAGGGAAAAGGCTAAGGACTAGAGGGAAGGGTTCTGAAGTGCTGCAATGGCAGGGCTCCAGAAACAAAACCCTAGGGGAAAGAGGCTCACTTCGGTGTTTCTTAAGCAAGGCCTTGTGCTCTTTCCTCCTTCCTTAGGTTAAACTTGGAAAAATGGCTACCATAAAAGATAAATCAAGACATGAGAGTGAGGGGAGGGAGAGTGTTGCAAAGTCAAGGCCCTATCACCAAACCCTAGAAGCAGGACGATCCTAGGTGTAGATAACCTAGGCCTGGGACGTCTCCTCCTTCTTGACTCTTAAAAGGCATGGCTAGCATAGGGGAAAAAGTAACAAGAGTGTAGCAATGGCTAGGCTCTTCCTTCCTTCTTCAATGGCTGAGAATTTCTCTCTTAGGGGACATGAGACAACGACCTACTTGTGTGTTTGTCCCCTAGGGTTTTAAAATCAGCAAAAAATATAATAAATGCAAGAATATAAGGCTACAACCATTCAATTAAAAAAATTTGCAGAAAAAACACTTACATATCATGATGAAATATCATTGCAAACCCTAGTTGTAAACCTTCCTTCAAGAGAAATGCAAAAAATGCCAAGAAAATCCTTCCTTCAACAAGTGCCCTCATTCAAAAAGATGAAATACCCAACAAGGGTGCAAAAATAAGACCTTACTAGGAGAGTGAGTTGTGTGTTATTGTCAAAATGAGGATAAAACTCCTCAATATATACGGTATCAATGACCTTTAATTAAATTTAGGTCATAAAAATTAGTCGACAAGGCCTTAAACCAAAATCATATTGTTTTTACATTAAATGTTATTTTAAAACCCTAAATGAGAAAAAATTGAGATGTCAAGCCCTCTTGAGGGAGACGTTAGGCCCTTTTGGGAAGAGTGCAGCATCCAGAAGCCAAACATTATCCCTCCTTGGGCTCTTCCAAACTTCCACACATGACAACAACCTTGTCCATTTTCCATATGCTCATGATGACATCACAAGCCTCCTGGTGACGTCCTGGGTCATCTGGGGTCAACGTTCCACTGCAAGTGGGTCAATCCCCCTAGGCCTGGCTCAGCCAAAGTACCCCTGATGGAATGTCCTCTTGCTCTCTGGTGAAAAACCTTGGTCAAACACTGTCCTATCTCTGCCCCTCTAATGGGGTCTCAACAACCATCTGGTGGGCTCTTCAGCCCCATGGAGGTCCGAACTAATCATCTCCCCATGTGTACCAGTCCACGTGGTACATGTCCGTCAGGTATGGTCCTGCACATCAAAAACCATGCCCTCCATGGGCTCATTAGTCAGAGGGATCATAGCAATGTCAATCACATTTAATCATTAATATTATCAAACATATGCATAAAAACCCTGATATATCATTCAATAGCTCAAAGACTCTACAAAAACCTACGATATAAGGTTGAGAAAAAGGGCAAGATACCCTATTGGGCTAGTATCCATAGGGAAAGGAAAGTTTCCAAGGGGTTTCATCCAAGCCATGTAAATGAGGTGAGGTGGTTCAAGGGATGTCTAGACATACAGGTAGAGTGAGAGCCAGGGATGCATGATATTACTTGTGGGTTCCTTTGTAGAAGGTGAGCTGTACCCGTCATGGATGCAATTTTTTTCCAAGCCCCTTTATTATTTTCCTTATTTTCTTCTTCTTCTTCTTTTTCTTTTTATTCAAGGGCTAACCATAGGACACTGCCTTGGCATGGTGACCAGAGCTGATAGTGTTACCCACAAGTAATTTCACAGCGGTGATAAAGCTAGCTCGTGATGAGACCCCCTTTCCCTTGGCCATGCAACCAAAGTTCATTGCCCTGGCGTGGTAACCAGATGGTGGCAATGTCATGTTGTTATGTACCCATGAACATAATAGGCTGGATTGTGATGAGACCCCCTATCCTCTTGATTAGGTCTTGTTTGTTATTTTTTTTCGGGTCACTCTTGTTTCTTGCTGAGAGGCTTTTTATTGCCTTCTCGGGGATCCCTGGGCGAAGCATCTCAAGGTTTCATTTTTTAGGCTTTTATCTTTTACCAGCTGCTTTTACCTTCTGGTCCTTTAGCCCTTTCTTCCCACGAGATAAGGTGCAACCCCACAAACAAATCATCCTAATACCCGGACAAGGGGAATGGGACGGATGAGAGAGAGACAAGATGGAAAAGTGATGGTATGATGGGAGCGAACAATGTCTCTTTAGAAACCCTCGAGTGGAAAACCAAAGCCTATGGGTATAGGCTTGCTAGGGCACCTATTCAATCTCCCCAAGCATGGTCAAGTGGGTCAATGTAAGATCGAAGCAGTTGTCGGAAATAAAAGGAATTAGATGCATACATTTAAAGGTTATAATGATCAAAAGTGACATATACCATGATACCTAGACCAATTAACTCATGGAGAAAGAGCCTCCTCCAATACAAGACCAAACCAATGGTGATGGATGTTGTTGTTGCTGACAAGATGAATATAACGAAAGAAGAAAAGGATGGGCCCTCCAGGGGTATGCTCAGGTCAATCTTGCTCTCGGTACTCCATGTCTAGGACCTGTGGGCCTCAAGACATGATCTCCTAGTTATCCCTAGAAATTGGGGATAACATCTGGCTCCAACTCGGGGACATGTGCTCACCGTAGAGCGCATGAGAACCTCATCATCTCTGGCATAACCTGTAGACTTTCTCAACTCGATAGGGGCATCAGTAACAAAAATGGGGTGGTAATGTCACCCCAACACATATAGATGTATACATAAAGCAATCATAAATGTGAATACAATGTGAAATACTTACCTATACTTACCTATTAGCTAGATGTTGGTGTAGTCAAACAACGAGTGAAGCCAATCCAGCAATGTCCCATGATACCTGCCTGTGTGCTTCATCATAAACCAAAATAGTGATAAATTAAGCACAAAAATGTCATGAGTTATAATGTATATCTTATCATCGGAAATCTCAAAGTCTAACTCATGGTGGTGGGTGGGAGGGATAAAATCCTGCTAAGTCCATCTCTGAGGAAAGTACTCAATCCACTTCAAGAAAGGGTCATGAGGAGAGAAAGGTTCATAAAACTGACTCAAAGGGCCTGTAAATTGGCTACCTAGGGAATCCTCATGCTCTGAAGTCAAGGAAGGGATCGACCAAGACCTAACAGATGACTGACAAACTACCAAGGGAAAGTTGAAAAACCGGGATAACTGACTCAAACTCGTAGTATCCAACCAACCCTTGGAGTCTAGGGTTTGCCTAAGAGGAAGCTCAACATAAAAAATATACTTCTCAACTACACCTTTAATGGACAAGAATGGTAAAGTAATAATAGGTGAATGGAGTGAAAAGTCATGAGAAACCTTCTTTAGGCAAACAATGTTCTTACTTGCATCAAAATCTGAGCAAAGTAGTGGTTGATAATTATCTTCATAAAATAAATCCAAATGCTCAGAGGAACAATCATGAAATTCCTCAAGGTATGACCGAAAATCATCAGGAAAACAAGGTACTAGGTCATCCTTGGGTTTTTGGATAGTATCGGTAAAAGCTTCATCTCCTTGTTGCCACTGATCAAAAGTAATGTGTTGTGATAATTGCAAGGGCAACACCTAAAAATTACTCTCAGTGTCATAGATGGGATACAGGTCATAACCAACTATATCCCACCTACGTCTCCCAACATGTATGAACTCATCAATGTTATCAACAATTTCATTATCTGTGTCATAACATGCAGGGTTTGAAACATTTGAAAATCCATTCTCCTCCTCCTCATTTCCTTCATCATGAAGTAAAGCATCATCAAAAACTAGGGGAGGAGGATAACTTATTGTTTCTTCTTTGTCTTTGATTGCACAACAAGGACCATCCACTTCATTCAAAGCTTTCTTTTCTCCTTCATTTTCTGAATCAAGGAATAAGGTGTCATCGAAATCCTGAAGTGGAAAGAAGCTAACCTCATCTTCGCTTTGCTGTGTAGGAGAAATAGGTTCCCGGATGACCTCATCAGAGGGAGGAGCACAGGTGGATACTTCATCATCTTTCTTAGGTTCTTTCTCCTTAATCACTTCCTCATTCTACTGGTCAAAAACTTGCTCCCTTTTTTCTTATGGATAGTCAGCAAAGGTTTCAAGGGAAACTAGTTTTATCAAGCTGAGAGTGTCCATGGCATTGGTTCTGGACAAGAAGAGATTATTTTCGATTTGAATGGCCATGTTGTGAGCTTCTGCAAGTGTTTTTGGATTCTTCTTATTTAGGAGGAAGCTCAAATGCCCTTGAAGTCCATTAGTATAGAGATAAATGAGGTACTTGCCTTTAGGACGATGACTTTCAAGAATCTGGTAAAGAAACTTTTGGAACCTAGCCCCGAAAAATCTGACAACCTTAGGCTCTGTTTGTTTTATGCCTTCAAGACTTTTCAGTAATGATTTTATATCTTCCAATTTCATAGCCCACTTTGCAAGGAAGATTTCTTAGAAATGGTCCATAGATGTGATGCTGGAAGCTAGAAGATTATCATACCATCTTCTAGCCCCTCCATGCAGAGAGGAAGAGAAGAGTTTCATCACCAAGTCTTCAGCCTCGTCACTGACAGGGTGGTATTGAAATAATTCCCAAAATTTTCTCATGTGATAATCGGGATTTTCTCCATCTTTGCCAATGAATCGAGGGAGCCAATTCTTATAAAAGGGAGGCATTTTTCTGGGATATCCTGGGATTTTACTTATGTCCAAAGGTTTGTAGTTACCTGAATCCCATTGTGAAGTCATAGTTGGCTTCATCATTAGTGGATTTTCCAGATAGTTTTCTCGAAACTATCAAAAGAAAAGGCGAAAAATACCCTAGTTGAGTCACCAGGTAAGCTTGTCAGAAAAGGTCTCTGAGGCAAGGCTTACCGAAAAGATTTGTCATTTGAGGAGAATTGACTCAATGTTCCCCGACAACGGCACCAAAATGTTATCACATAGTTTGTAGCTATTGTCAAATGGCTAGAATATAGAGGCCAAACTGGCATAACAGGAACCTACCCCACCCAATGTCACCAAAATGGGGAGGTTCTTTCTATTCAGGGAGGTTAGGCCCAGGGGAGAGATCCCCGGTAACCTGGAGTTTTGAAGAGGCTAAGGTATAAAGGTCAAAGTGAAATTCCCTCTTCATAGGTTACCACCAATAACATATAGTCTGGATAAACAACAAATAATGAAGTGTAGGCCCAAATGAGAACACCTACCTGGAACAAAGAAACAACAAAACAATACATGTAGGCTATGATTCAATGGGTTAGTAATTCATACAACTATCAAATATCAATATATTAGCAATTATGACAATAGATATTGACGAGATCAATGTTTATCAATAATAGAAATGGGACAATATCAATTCATCAATAAATATTGAGATGATGCAACAAACAGTGTATCCAATCAATCCCTTACTCAATAAATGATTCAAAACACCATCTAATTGATTATAAATAAAAAATGTTGTGTCAAGATGGAATAACCAAGAATGATGTGAGCCTTGTTAAGGTCAGTAGTTAGTTAGGGTTTCAAATTATAAGAGTTTTAAGAGTTTGTTTGACCACTATCACTTCAACGTTGGAGACCTAAGATCAGTGCCTAAGGGTAAATGGAGTCAAATCAAGAGATGACACAAAGGTTGAAGGGAAAAGGATAAGGACTAGAGGGAAGGGTTATGAAGTGCTGCAATGGCAGAGCTCCAGAAACAAAACCCTAGGGGAAAGAGGCTCACTCTGGTGTTGCTTAAGCAAGGCCTCATGCTCTTTCCTCCTTCCTTAGGTTAAACTTGGCAAAATAGCTAGCATNGGAAGAAGTAACAAGAGTGTAGCAATGGCTAGGCTCTTCCTTCCTTCTTCAATGGCTGAGAATTTCTCTCTTAGGGGACATGAGACAATGACCTACTTGTGTGTTTGTCCCCTAGGGTTTTAAAATCAACAAAAATTATAATAAATGTAAGAATATAAGACTACAACCATTCAATTAAGAAGTTTTGCAGAAAAAAACACTTACATATCATGATGAAATACCATTGCAAACCTTCCTTCAAGAGAAATTCCAAAAATGCCAAGAAAAGCCTTCCTTCAATAAGTGCACCTCACTCAAAAAGATGAAATACCCAACAAGGGCGCAAAAATCAGACCTCACTAGGAGAGTCAGTTGTGTGTTATTATCAAAATGAGGATAAAACTCCTCAATATATACTGTATCAATGACCTTTAATTAAATTTAGGTCATAAAAATTAGCCAACAAGGCTTTAAACCAAAATCATACTTTTTTTACATTAAATGTTATTTTAAAACACTAATTGAGAAACAAGGGAGACGTCAAGCCCTCTTGAGGGAGACGTTAGGCACTTTTGGGGCCAGTGCAGCATCGAGAAGCCAAACGTTAGCCCTCCTTGGGATCGTCCAAAATTCCACACGTGCCAACAACCTTGTCCATCTTCCATATGCTCATAATGATGTCACAAGCCTCCTGGTGACATCCTGGGTCATCTGGGGCCAACATTCCACTGCAAGTGGGTCAATCCCCCTAGGCCTGGCTCAGCCAAAGTTTCCCTGATGGAATGTCCTCTTATTCTCCGGTGAAAAACCTCGGTCAAACACTGTCCTGTCTCTGCCCCTCTGATGGGGTCTCAACAACCATATGGTGGGCTCTTCATCCCCATGGAGGTCCGAACTAATCGTCTCCCCATCTGTACCGATCCACGTGGTACCTGTCCATCGGGCATGGTCCTGCACATCAAAAACTACGCCCTCCATGAGCTCATTAGTCACATGGATCATAGAAATTTCAATCAAATTTCATCACCAATATTATCAAACATATGCATAAAAACCCTGATATATCCTTCAATAGCTCAAAGACTCTAAAAAAACCTACAATACAAGGTTGAGAAAAAGGGAAAGATACCCTATTGGGGTAGTATCCATAAGGAAAGGAAAGTTTCCAAGGGGATTCATCCAAGCCATGTAAACAAGGTGAAGTGGTTCAAGGGATGTCCAGACATACAGGTAGAGTGAGAGCGAGGGATGCATGACATTACCTGTGGGTGCCTTTGTAGAAGGCGAGATGTACCCATCGTGGATGCAAATTTTTTTCCAAGCTCCTTTATTCTTTTCCTTATTTTTTTTTTCTTCTTCTTTTTCTTTTTATTCAAGGGCTAACCAGAGGACATTGCCTTGGCGTGGTGACCAGAGATGACAGTATTACCCACAAGTACTTTCACAACGGTGATAAGGCTGGCTCGTGATGAGATCCCCTTTCCCTTGGCCATGCAACCAAAGGTCACTGCCCTGGGGTGGTAACCATATGATGGAAATGTCATGCTATTAGGTACCCATGAACATAATAGGTTGTATCATGATGAGACCCCCTATCCTCTTGATTAGGTCTTGTTTGTTATTTTTTTTCAGGTCCCTCTTGTTTCTTTCTGAGAGGCCTTTTATTGCCTTCTCGGGGATCCCTGGGTGAAGCATCCCAAGGTTTCATTTTTTAGGCTTTTATCTTTTACCAGCTGCTTTTAACTTCTAGGCCTTTAGCCCCTTCTTCCCACGAGATAAGGTGCAACCCCACAAACAGATCATCCTAATGTCTAGACAAGGGGAATGGGACAAATGAGCAGGAGACAAGATGGAAAAGTGATGGTATTATGGGAGCGGACGATGGCTCTTTAGAAAACCCCCAGTGGAAAACCAAAACCTATGGGTACAGGCTTTCTAGGGCACCCAGTCAATCTCCCCAAGCATGGTCAAGTCATTCAATGTAAGATCCAAGCAGTCATCAGAAATAAAAGGAATTAGATGCATACATTTAAAGGTTATAATGATCAAAAGTGACACATACCATGATACCTGGACCAATTACCTCATGGAGCAAGAGCCTTCTCCGATACAAGACCAAACCGATGGTGATGGATGTTGTTGCTACTGACAAGACGAATCTGACGAAAGAAGAAAAGGATGGGCCCTCTAGGGCTATGCTCAGGTCAATCCTTCTCTCGGTACTCCATGTCTAGGACCTGTGGGTCTCGAGACATGATATCCTAGTTATCCCTAGAAATCGGGGATAACAGGACCATGACACAACATATCCACAAACTTTTCTTGAGTTAGGATGGTACAAGTATTTACACACTAAAAGTGTACCAGGTATAGGTGAAATACTGGTCGAGCCGCAGAAATAAGCGAATGGGTTATAAAAATTAGGGATATTAAACTTGTTAGAAATCCCACACTTTGCAAGAATTCTAGAAATAAATGCATGCATTAAGTTGTTATTGAGTTGTGTTCACGGAGGGAATTTGTGGCTAGAACCACCAATATCTATTGATACGCAACTGATTGAGTGGATAATGGGATTGTTGACAAAAGGGGATGATCCAACAACAATATTCGCAAATAAGTCTAGGGAGAAATCATTATCTTAAAGTATGAAAGAGAAGTTCAAAACCTTTAGAGGAAAGCGAGGGTTGGACATCGCCATCATAAATGATGATGTAAATAGGTTTGCAACACAGGTATTGACGTGCAAATTACTAATGAAATGTCACAAGGATGACGTGTTGACCGCATTAATAATAGTTGTGGACAAGTACATAGAACGAGTCGAGATGAATTGGGCCACTTTTTTTTTCAATCAATTTCTGATAGATTGCATTGAATCCTAGGAGAAATGCATGGAATTTCACTATGCTCGGCTTCTCATACTGATAGAATTGGCTTCCTGGAAGGAGCCAAATGACTGTGAGTTTTTTAAAACATCACTAAGAGATCATGCAGTGAGGCGATATGCTAACTTATGCCATACTGCAAATAAGGGGAGACAAAAAGATAACAATGCCACCTTCTATGTCTACTTTGACACGATTAGGCACATCATAAATTACAAACCACACATCATAGCCAAGACTATGTAGAACTATTAGGATATTGTGCGCTTCAAAGAAAGGATGCACCATGTGTATATCCAAGATAAAAGAAACCCAACGTGTTAGTGGCTGCCAAAAATCTATAAGTTGAAAGAGGAGGATGTATGCCTTATTTCCAATCACTGGGATGAGGAATCGAAATTTTTAGCTAAAGAAATAGAGCACCTTGATGAGGAAAAGGAATGAGACAATGAATATGAAGAACCAGATGTGGTACAAGGCGGTGAAAAAGGAAATGGTGTAGGGGACACGCAAGAGATAGTACCAAACGTATGGGAAAAGAGGAAAGACAAAGGTAAGGGAACAACAACAACTCCGTGCAAGAATATGAAATCACATAAACCACCAACTATCTACACCTTGATCAATGATGACATTGATAAAATTGGCTACCAAGTGAGGGATGCAACATAGGAGGCAATTCAACAAGTGCTACAACTACAAGAAGACATGAGAAAGAAGGTGCATCAGCAGTTGACAACATTGCAGTAGTGATTGGAGGTAATGATAATAGTCCTAGAAACAAGATCCGATGAAGGCTAACTAGTAAGAACGACTGGAGAAGCAAGGGCCGCCACTTTGTACATGCCAGATATTGTAGTAGGGCACCAAATTTTCAATATCTCTCCTAAAGTAATTGAGTTACCTACGCAGGAGATGAAGAAATAGGCACAAATACTAAGTCACATGGACTTAGTCTTGTCACAAATACCCATGGAAGGTTTACAAGGATTGTGTGCATGGGTGGCGCAGGAAATATAGTTTCGCACATAATCAATGGAAAATGAGTTAACTAAGGTAGCAACAGATAAGGAATACCTATATAAGGTTCATAATGAAGTATTTCACGAGAAGGATGAAGTCGAGCAAAAGGTTGAGAGAGTACAACAAGCCATCCAGAAGATATAGAGGGATATTCCCGAGATACCTGTGGTAATAGAAGCCACAATAGAGGAGCATATACAAAAAATTAATGAAGTAATTAAAGGATTCTGCAACAATATTGGAGAGTTGGAAATGCACATGACACCAAGGACACCAACTGTGGATAAGGAAAAAAGAGAAAAAATAGCCATAACCTCAGTCACAAGCATTAAGAGTCTTGGTGAGGAGTGCATGAGGCTATGTGAAGAAATCACATGGATTTGGACGCAACTGATGATGAATCTAGATATGAAGGAAATCGAGGAAAGAGTAAGAAATGCGTAGGAGAAGGTGCATAAATCCAATGAAAGCATAAACACTCTCCCACCAACGGGATGCATGCCAAAGATCCTTGCGATCATACAAGTATACAATGAGATAGAGTAGTTGAAGGAATAGAAAAAGAATATCACACAATTATTGGAACCCCTACAGGACTAAGCACTCAATATAATAGGGGCATTTGTAGCGACACAATGCATGGTGAAGCAAGTCAAGCACGACTACGAGGAGAAGATTGTGACGTTAACGACACAAGCCGTAGAAGAAATAGCATGGTGCAAAGCCAAAGTTTTATCACCTATTTTAAGGCCATTAAGGGAAACACATGCAATGTTTGTCACTTGGATCCTAGTACACACTGATTCCCAAAATTGAGTTGCAAAAGAAATAATGAAGAAATAAATGACCTTGAATTATATAGAAAGTTATTTTTTCCATATGATTCAAACAACAATAAGAAAACATCTTTCTTAGTTACATAAAACTCTCCACAACATGTGCATTATTAGCAGAACCTTTGTAATGAATTTTTTTCAAGCTTGTTTATCAAGTTTGTTCTTTAACTTTGACTTCAAGAATGATAGTGCACTAAACATTATCTCATCCTCCACTAGCTACATGTAATTATCTTTTAGTCTTGACATCAAAAATATAATTTCATTAGAGAAATGTCGATCTCATGTTAATATGTATCCTATGATGAACACATAGGAAACAAATGCATATACCATTTTTCTCTTTGCTTATATAAGTAGAGATCATTTCCATTTTAAATAACTAATAAGTCTTTTCAAAAACAACATAAAATAAACATAGTAGATACTAAAAGGTGAAGGTGCTTAAGTCACACCACAAAGTGAAAGGAAATAATTTTTTTTCCTAGAACAAGAATTCATAAGAGGATGAAGGTCCTAATTAATATAGAGAGGAAAAGCTCTTAGGACAAGGTCCTAGATTTTAAAGAAGTCAAGTTCGAGTGCCATCACTCCTTCACAACCTCTATTTAAAATGGAAGTGATTGTGGACATAAAACCCTATTAAGGTGAGATTGTTGATGTTAAGTTGAATCATTGGTTGAAACAGTTAGAAGTGTACTTAAATGTCCAATCGATTGAAACTAGAGGGCCATGCACTAACCTGACACAAAATCCACATGAATACATTTAGGTTGGAGGGTGATCCACCAGTAACAAGTCGGAGGTGTTTAAAACCCTCATGAAGTCCTAGTTTGCCCTATTCAATGTGTAGAGGACTAGTGGATCTGTTGTCATCGCTTCAGGCAAAGGCATGGGCATAGTGTGCTAGAGTACACCACCGAATTTAGGAAGATGGTGATCATGTTGGGTATCTCTTTGAAGAACTCATATTTACTCCTATAGTATCTCGGAGGTCCACATAGTCATTTTTGAAAGTAGGTGATTCTCTTCAAACCGAGGACCATTGATGAGGCATGTGTAAAAGAAAAATACCTCGAGAACATATGTCATAAGAAAGGACAACCCATGGTTCTAAACAAAATGATCACCAAGATGCTTCCAACAAGGGGAAGAAGAAGTGGAAAGGAAAAGAAAGAAATATGAGAGTCACTGCACATTAGTGCAAGGATCCAGACAACCATTGCAACCATTGTAATTGTAATAACTATTATCAATCCACAATTCCTACATCTCTCTTGAAACATTTTATCCCTTCATATGTATATTGCAAGCATGAATATTCCAAAATTCTTCTTCAACCTGCATAAAATTCTTATATATGGATTTCAATGTGAATGTGATGCATGAAATTGTTATATATAGATCTTGCAAGTATAAATATTCCAAAATTCTTCTTGAGCATGCATAAAATTCTTATATATGGATTTGAATGTGATGCATGAAATTCTTATATGTGGATTTGAATCTAGGAGATAAAACATGTATCAACATGGTGAGTTTGGTGTGTGAATGTTGTCCACTTTATTTAGGTAATCCCCTTAAAAACGTAAGCACATGAAAACATCTGATGTCCTCCTTTTCTATTGAGAGCACCCATCCTACAAGTATTTAGAACTACATGTCTTTTATTCAATGCAATAATATTATAATGCTTCCACTAGTTACATTTAAATTTTAACTCCTTTTCTATTGAGAGCACCCATCCTACAAGTATTTAGGACTACATGTCTTCTATTCAGTGCAATAATATTATAATGCTTCCACTAGTTACATTTAAATTTTAACTTTGTAGGTCCAAAGCATTCGATCTTACGGGTTTTTTTTGGTCACAACTTTTACCATCATTTCAATTTATCAAAATTTCTAAATCTTTGAAGTGTATATCAATGTTGCAATGGATACCTTTGTTGGCAATGCTTTATATGGTTATTAAACTCGAGGTTTGAAATTTTTAACGTAAAAATAAAAAAATCATACACATTTTACAAAATTAAAATTTCATAATTCAAAATTTAAGGTTAATAATTTTAAACCTCTTTATCTATGAATATGATGAATATGAGTAAATTAAAGATTTTTGCATTAAGAGTATCTAGGTTCTTTGCATCTCACTATGGTTGAGATGGTAGTGAGGTACTATACAAAGCAATATGAGGGAAATGTTGTTGTACCTACAGTAGCTAGTTACTCTACAACCTATTATGGGGGATATGTTAACGTTGTTAGGTTCTCATTATGTTATTGAGCAAGCCCAATATGGAGAAGAAGTTGTCACTTAAGATTATGTTAGAGATAAGGTTATATTAAAAAACAAAATCCTTTAATTATAAAAAAAATTAACAATAATAAAAAGAAAGTTGACTCAATTAAAAGAAAACATCTAAAATATTAATTCCTTCCTAATAAAAAAATTAGACACCAATAAATTTGATCCCTTTTGATACTTCATAAATTTTATATGAAAACTTATCAAAGT
>SNQJ01S0013603.1:155080-202480 GCA_010110895.2 Picea sitchensis
TATATATATATATATATATATATATATATATATATATTTATTGAGTGGTTAAATGGTTAAGAACATGTTTATAAGTGGGGTAATATATACCTACAAAATTGTTTCACAAAAAAGGAGGTCTGACACAACCCAGTGTCATAGGAGTCCAAATGTAAATTTTGCCAAAAAAATTAAAAAAAAAATCCTTAAATTATAGGTTGAATGTTATTGCAAAATATGAAGGCATAAATATAAAAAAATGTATTTAATTTAATTTTAAATTCTACATTTGGAACTATCAAGTTATATATAGTTAAATTCTTTTAAAATGAATAAGATAATAAAAAGTTACAAGTAAAAAAATTATTGTTATTATTTTTATTTATGATATATTTGAAAGAAAAATAAATAATAATGAGAACATAATATTATTTTTCCTAATAAACAATATATTTGGAATGAATCTAATCTATTTGTATGCACAATTTCATGAGAGATTAATACATAGTTACGAAGAATGAATTGAATCTATGTGTATGCACAATTTCATGAAAGATTAATACATGTAGCATATTCAAAATTATCTCGAAGATAGGAATATTGATCAACATTTAAAAAAATGAAGTTTTCCATACCCAAGTTGAATATGAAGTATCCAATTCCTTAAGGACCTTGGTAAATAGAAATTATCCCCTTAAGAAATATTTGAAATTTAAATAATGTGCATGAGTCATATAATATGTATCCGTAAGAGAGGATGGTGAAGCATGCTAGGCTTAGATGACCACATGAAAACAATAAACAAGACGCCTTACATCAAGAAATTAATACTCACTCACATGCACATGCAAGTACAAATAATTACTCACTCACAAGAACATGTTGAGACCTTGTTTATGGGTTTAGAACATATAGGTAATCATAGTTTTTAAAATGACAAGGTACTATCAAAGCTATTATCTTACACATTTTTTTCATATTTTTAGGACGAAGCATTGACAATAGCATAAGAGTCTTTTAAATTAATATTTCTTCATAATATCCCTCAAGACATTGCATACATGGACTACCGAGAGACATCGTAACCAACAATGTTCACTTGCATAGACAAAGACCTGCGCCTCCACCACAGCTCCAGGTTCATCATGACGGTATCCACCACATTAGTTGGCCTTCGGAAGACATTGGGTCTTTCTCCATGAGGTAAAAACCATGTATTATGGTGAGTTTCATTTCAAAATATCAATCATTTCACTTTGTTGCATCTATTACTTATTTTTGTTATGTAATGTTTTCTTGAACATTATGCTCTTTCCCCCATTTTAATTTGGTGTTTGACATTGCTCCCTAGAAAGTGGTTCACCCTTAGAGATAGGTTTTCTACTAGTAAGTTGTCTTGATGAGTCATCATGCCATTCTCGACCATACTTGTAAATTTCCACAATTCATCCCCTCATCTCCTCACCTTTTGGGATTTTTGGGTATACTGACCCAAGAAGGAGTTGTCCCTCATTTCATGGGAAGAAGGGGCTGAAGGCCCAAAGGCTAGTAGCTAGAAAAATATAAAATCCAATCATTAACCTTCTATATGCTCTCTCGGGGATATCAAGGACAATGAAATGTCCCTCATAAGAAACTTATGGGACTCGTGGAAAATGACTAATAAGAAAATTCCAACCAAGGTGGAGCATGTGTGGGAACTATTTTTAATGCTTAGGTAGAATCCCCACACATGTTTTCAACTTAGGGAAGCATAATGTGACAAGGTTAGGGTCAAGGTTGGCATTGTTTTTCATGCTTAGGTAGAATCCCCACCTTGGCTTCAACATTGAAACATCCTAAAAGAATAAAAGGAAATAAATGGTCTTGGAAACAGGTTGCATTGAAATGAAGGTGAAACACATCCTCTACAAAGGCACCCATAAATGAGACACTAAAACCACTTGTATGTTATGAACCCTATTCCAAAAATTCCCCCCCCATCCATGATGCCTCATCCACATGACTTAGAAAGAGGTCCCTTAGGGAATGTACAAACACTTTTCGCAAGTACTCAAAGACTTGGAAACCATTGACTACTATTGAGACATGTTTCCAACCCTATTTAAATATATCAACTTGAATTATAGGGGCATCCATTCATAAGTATCGTTTTCCTTCTCATTTTCCCCTAGGATCACGCATGATTTTTCCCTTGAGGTGATCACATCACCTCTAAAGTGACAGGATTACCTATTTGAGATGATAGTGGATATGTGTTCTCTTATTTGTCACCATATTGTGGTTTGGTTTGGGATTTTACCAAGCTACAACTCGTGTGATAACATTTTGGTGTCGTTGTTGGGGAGGATTTTAAATCCTCTTCCAAACCCTAACAACACTTTGACAAGCTATCCCAAAACATTTCCCTAGATTTCCCGATGAATCCAATTGAAGGATGTTCCCCTTCCTCCTTTGATGAGCTCTTCTTAAAACTCATCTGGTGACTCCACCTTCCCAGAATCCGTCTTCCCTTAAGACCTTTCCTCTAAGGAGGTTCCATAAATGTGTATTTATGGAAGCATCCATATACGAAAGCCACCTTTAGTAAATGTGTATTTACGGAAAGAAGCTTCCATATATGTTTATGAAAGTCAACTTCCATATATGCGCACTTATAGAGAAGATGAATTCCATGAATGTGCATTTATTGATGACAATTGTCATATATGCACATTTACGAAAGTGAGCATATATGGAATTTTTCTTCTGTAAATGCACATTTACAGATGAAAGCTTTCGTATATGTGCATATACAAAAACACGCATATATGAAAGTCACCTTTCATAAATGCGCATTTACAGATGACAACTTTCGTATATGTGCATATATGGAAGTGGGCTTCCCTATATGTCGGTTTCCATATATGTGCATATACAGAATCCAACTTTCATATATGTGCATATACGGAAGTGCCCAACTTTTGTATATGTGGATATATGGAAATCGAACACTTCTTTATACGTACATATATAGAAGACGACCACTTGCATATATGTGCATATATGAATTTGGTTGGCTTCTGTATATACACATATACGAAAGCCGATCATTTTCATATATTCTCATAGACATCAATGGTCAACTTCTGTATATGCGCATATATGGAAGTGGTCAACTTTCGTATATGTGTCGTATATGCACACATAAAGAATATAACCACTTATGTATATGCACATATACGAAACATGACCACTTTCGTATATGTGCATATACGAAAGTGGTCATCTTCCATATATGTGCATATACAGAAGTAGTCAAATTCCATATATGTGCATATACGGAAGCCGACTGTTTTCGTATATGTGCTTATAAAGAAGTGGTCGACTTCCATATATGTGAAATACATAAGTGGTCATCTTCTGTATATGTGGATATACGAAATCGGTAAACTTCCATATATGCACATATACAGAAGCTACCACTTCCATATATGCGCATATACAGAAGATGACCACTTTCGTATATGTGCATATACCAAAGATGACCACTTCAGTATATGCGCAAATACGAAAATGGTCGGATTTCGTATTTCGGCATATACGGAAGCCAAACACATTCATATATGTGCACATACGCAAGTGCTCGACTTTTGTATATGCGCATATAGGGAATTGGTCGGCTTTCGTATATGTGCATATACAAAAGTTGGTCACTTTCGTATATATGCATATACAGAATTGGTTGGATTTTGTATATGCACATATGTGGAAGTGGTCAATTTTCATATATGTACATATACGGTTCATAACATACAAGGGGTTGCAGTGTATCATTTATGGCTAACTTTGTGGAGGGTGTGTTTCAACTTCATTTCAATCCAACCTTTTTCCAAGCCCATTTATTTCCTTTTTATTCTTTTAGGATGTTTCAATGTTGAAGTCAAGGTGGGGCTTCTACCTAAGCATGAAAAACAATGCCAACCTTGAATCTACCCTGGTCACATTATGCTTCCCAAATTTAAAAACATGTGTGGGGCTTCTTATATGCACATATAAGGAAGCTGACCACTTTCATATATGTGCATATATGGAAGCTGACCACTTTCATATATGCACATATACAAAAGTTGGCCTCTTCCATATAATCACATATACAGAAATGGTCATCTTTTGTGTATGCACATATATGGAAGCTGACCACTTTTGTATCTATGCATATATGAAAGTTGACCACTTCCGTATATGCACATATACAAAAGTGGTCAAATTTTGTATATGGTCAACTTTTGTATATGCACATATACGGAAGTGGTCAACTTCCCAATATTTGAATAGATGACACATATACGAAAGTTGACCACTTCCATATATGCGCATATATGGAAGCTGGCCACTTCCATATATGCACATATACGAAAGTTGACCACTTCCATATATGCGCATATACGAAAATGGTCCTCTTTCATATATGCGCATATACGAAAGTCGACCACATTCATATATGCACATATACACAAGTGTTCGGCTTCTATATATGGGCATATAGGGAAGTGGTCGACTTCCTATATGCGCATATACAAAAGTTGGTCACTTCCATATATACAGATATATGAAATTGGTCAACTTTTGTATATGCACATATATGGAAGTGGTCGGTTTTCGTATATGTGCATATACAAAATTCGAACACCTTTTTATATGCTCATATGTGGAAGTTGGACACTTTTGTGTATGTGCATATACAGAAGTGGTCGGATTCCATATATTCACATATACAAAATCCATATACAAAAGTAGTCAACTTTTGTATATCTGCACATGTCGAATCCCATCACTACCATATATGCGTATATACGGAAGTGGTCGTGTAACATACCCGACCCCTACATACCCTTTCTAGGGATAGGGCATCAAAATTGTTATTACTCTAACCATATCAAATCATATCTCTGAGGTCTTCATCCTTTTCTACTCTCCCATATATTTCTCATGACTATTACTGAGCTCTAAGATGACCTATGGTTTCCAGGATCTGGCCTACCAAAGTTCTTAGGGAATTATTAGTTGAGAGCCACATGGAATCACCATGTATCTAAATCGTTCGTACCATATTCAGGTTCCTACCTCCCGCACGGAAGATCCCTTCAGCATCCAAACCAATGGTGAGATTCAATCCTCATCTAACACACATGCTAGTGGAGAATTCAGTGTTAGGTGATGACTGCCCCTTTTATTTTATGTATGCATGTCCTCTGGAGTCTCGAATTCTCAATCTCCTGAGGTACTGCCATGGGAAAGGTGTGTCCATGTAACCCTTGGATCTATGGTCTCCATTACTTTGTAACTTTGATGTTCGGGGAAATTCGTGGTGTCACTTCCTCCTTTCTCCCGGAGTGGTTAACTTCAGGCTAACCTTGGTATAAATCCAATGGCCAGGGAATATCACGAAGGATCATCAGATTGATGGTTCTCATCGATTCATGACTTCAGCATTTGGTTTCTCCACTCACTTACCACCCCCGTTCTTTGGGAGTGGTCAACGTTGGGATGCCCTTGGTATAAATCCAATGGCCAAGGAAGAACCCGAAGGATCCATACATCTACGGTCCTCATCACTTTGCAAATTCGACCTTTGGGGGTTTCGAAATTATGGCCAATCCACTCTCCTGAAGTAGGACTTCGCTGAAGTATCGTACGCGGGTCCCTCCTTTCAGTGATCGAATGACTAAGAGGGGTCTATATCGAAATCCCCAGATCCACAACTCCCACCACTTCATAACTTTGACATTCAGGGAGTTTGAGGTTTTAACATCTCTGTTCTCCCAAAGTGAGGCTTCGTCGAAGTTACCTCATAATAGATCTAATGGCTAAGGGGATTCCTGAACACCATTGGATCTATGGTTCGTGTTACTTTGTGACGGATGAATGGATCAAATTTTGTATATGCCTATACATAGAAGTGCCCCGCTTTCGTATATGCACATATATGGAAGCATGACGCTTCTATATATGTACACATATAGAATCATGACACTTCCGTATATGCGCATATATGGAAGCTGACCACTTTTATATATGCACATATATATAAGTGATTAGATTTCATATATCCGCATATAACAAAGTTGACCAGTTCTATATATGTGCATTTCTCATATACGGAAGTGACCCACATCCGTATATGTGAATATACCGAAGTCAAACACTTCCGTATATACACATATATGGAAATGATGGGATTTTGTATATGCACATATATGGAAGTTGACCACTTTCGTATATGGATTTCGTATATGTGCATATATGGAAGCCGACAACTTTTATATATGCACATATACAGAAGTGGCCAGCTTCCACATATGAGCATATACAAAAGTGGTCGACTTTTGTATATGCACATATACGAAAATCGACCACTTCCACAAATGTGCATATACAAAATCCAACCAATTTCATATATGTGTATATATGGAAGTGACCAACTTTCGTATATGAGCATATATGAAAGCCAACCACTTCCCTATATGCACATATATAGAAGTCGACTACTCGTGTATATGCATATATATGAAAGTGGTTGGCTTTCGTATATGCGCATATACGAAATATGAGTATTTTCATATATGCGCATATACTGAAGTGGTCATATTTGGTATATGCACATAAACAAAAGTGGTCAACTTCTGTATATGTGCATATATGGAAGTGGTTAGCTTCCATATATGCACATATATGGAATTTGACCACTTTCATATATACACATATACAAAAGTTGACTACTTATGTATATGGGCATATATTGAAGTCGACCACTTTCGTATAAGAACATATACGAAAATGGTCGGCTTCCATATACGCACATATTTGGAAGTTGACCACTTATGCATATGCACATATATGGAATATGACCACCTTTGTATATGCACATATATAGAAGTGGTCATCTTCCGTATATGTGCATATACAAAACTGGTCAACTTATTTATGTTACATATACGACACATATACGAAAGTTGAGCACTTCTGTATATGCAAATAAATGGAAGCTAACCACTTATGTATATGTGCATATACGAAAATGGTTGGCTTTCGTATATGCACATATACGAAATCCGACCACATTCATATATGTGCATATACGCAAGTGATCATCTTCTATATATGCGCATATAGGGAAGTGGTCGATTTCCGTATATGCACATATACGAAAGTTGGTCACTTCCGTATATGAACATATATGAAAGTTGGATTATGTATATGCACATATACGGAAACACACATATAGGTAAGCCCACTTTCATATATGCACATATACGGAAACACGCATATAGATAAGCCCACTTTCATATATGCACATATATGGAAACAAACATATAGGTAAGCCCACTTTCATATATGCACATATATGAAAGTTGTCATCTATAAATGCGCATTTATGAAAGGTGACTTACATATATGTGTTCTTTTGTATATGCCCATATACGGAAGCTCTCATCTGTAAATGCGCATTTACAGAAGACAAAATCCATATATGCTCACTTTTGTAATTGTGCATATATGACAGTTGTCGTCAGTAAATGCACATTTGAGGAAGTCAAATTCCCTATAAGTGTGCATATACAAAAGATTCCTTTTGTAAATATATATGGAATTTACCTTCCGTCAATGCACATTTATGAAATGTGGCTTTCGTATATGCACGCTTTCGTAAATGCACATTTATGGAACCTCCCTAGAGGAAAGGTCTTAAGGGAAGACAAATTCTTGGAAGGTGGAGTTGTCAAATGAGTTTTAAGAAGATCTCATCAAAGGAGGAAGGGGAATGTACTTCAAGTGGAGTCGTCAAGCAAGCTAGGGAAATGTTTTGGGATAACTTGTCAAAGTGTCCTTAGGGTTTGGAAGAGGATTTAAAATCCTCCCTAACAATGATGCCAAAATATTATCACATGAGTTGTAGGTTGGTAAAATCTCGAACCAAACCACAATATGGTGACAAATAAAAGAACATATATCCATTGTCATCTCATATAGGTAATATCGTCACTTTAGAGGTGATGTGATCACCTCAAGGGCGAAATCGCGGGTGACCCTAGGGGAAAATGAGAAGGAAAAATATACTTATGAATGGATGCCCCGATAAGTAAAGTTGCTATATGGAAATATGGTTGGAAACAAGTCTCAATAATAGTCAATAGTTTCCAAGTCTTTGAGTACTTGTGAAAAGTGTTTGTACATGCTCGAGGGGACATCTTTCTAAGTCATGTGGATGAGGTGTCATGGATGGCGGGAAATTTTTTTGGAATACGGTTCATAACATACAAGGGGTTGCAGTGTATCATTTATGGATGACTTTGTGGAGGGTGTGTTTCATCTTCATTTCAATCCAACCTTTTTCCAAGCCCATTTATTTCCTTTTTATTCTTTTAGGATGTTTCAATGTTGAAGTCAAGGTGGGGATTCTACCTAAGCATGAAAAACAATGCCAACCTTGAATATACCCTGGTCACATTATGCTTCCCAAATTTAAAAACATGTGTGGGGCTTCTATACCTAAGCATTAAAGATAGTTCCCACACATGCTCCACCTTGGTTGGCATTTTCTTATTAGTCATTTTTCACGGGTCACATAAGCTTCTTATGAGATACATTTCATTATCGTCGATATGTCTGTGAGAACATATATAAGGTTAATGATTTGATTTTATCTTTTTCCAGCTACAATCTTGTGGGCCTTCAACCCCTTCTTCCCATGAAATGAGGGACAACTCCTTCTTGGGTTAGTATACTCGAAAATCCCAAAAGGTGAGGATATGAGGGGATGAAGTGTGGAAATTGACAAGTATGGTCACGAATGGAATGATGACTCATCAAGAGGGATTACCACTAGAAAACCTATATCTAAGGGTGACCCACTTTCTAGGGCGCAATGTCAACCACCAAAGTAAAACGGGGAAAATAGCATAATGTCCAAACAAACATTACATAATCAAAAGCAGTAATAGATGAAACAAACTCAAATGCCTCAAATATTGAAATGACACTCACCATAATACCCGGTTTGTACCTCATGGAGAAATACCCAATGTCTTCTGGAGGCCAACCGATGTGGTGGATACCGTCGTGATGAACCTGGAGTTGTGGTGGAGGAACGGGTCTCTATCTATGAAAGTGAACATTGTTGGTCAGGATATCTCTCAATACTCCATGTATGCAATGTCCTCAGGTATATTATGAAGAAATCTTAAATTAAAAGACTTGTATGCTATTGTCAATGCTTCATCCTAAAAATATGAATAATTTTTGTAAAATAATAGATTTGATAATACCTTGTCATTTTAAAAGCTATGATTACCTATATGTTTTAAAAACATAATCATTGTCTCAACATGTGCTTGTGAGTAAGTAATTGTTTGTACTTGCATGTGCATGTGAGTGAGTTTTAATTTCAAGATGTAAAGTGTCTTGTTTATTTTTTTCATGTGCTTCTCTAAGCCTAGCACGCCTCACCATACTCTCTTACGAGTACATATTATATGACTCATGCACATTATTTAAAGTTCAAATATTTCTTCATGGGATAATTTCTATTTACCAAGGTTCTTAAAGAGTTGGCTACTTCATATTCAACTTGGGTATGGAAAACTTCATTTTTTTAAATCTTGGTCAATATTCCTATCTTTAGGATAATTTTGAATGTGATGCATGTATTAATCTTTCATGAAATTGTGCATACACATAGATTCGATTCATTCCTAGTAAATTATGTATTAATCCCTCATGAAATTGTGCATACAAATAGATTCGATTCATTCCAAATATATAGTTTATTAGGAGAAATAATATTATGTTCTCATTATTATTTATTTTTCTTTCAAACATATCATAAACAAAAATAATAATAATAATTTTTACTTGTAACTTTTTATTATCTTATTGATTTTAAAAGAATTTAACTATAAGTAACTTTATAGGTCCAAATGTAGAATTTAAAATTAAATAAAATACCTTTTGTTATATTTAGGCCTTCATATTTTGCATTAACATTCAACCTATAATTTAAGGATTTTGTTAAAATTGTCTTTGGCTGAATTTACAATTGAACTCCACACTGGGTTGTATGAGACCTCCTTTTTTGTGGGACAATTTTATAGGTATTTGTTACCCTTATCACTTATGAACATGTTCTTAAGAATTAAACCACTCAATATAGCTACTCTAGGTGCAACAACATCTCCCTCATACAACCATAGTGGGATGTAAAGCACCTAGATACTCTCAATGAAAAAATCTTGAAATTACTCATATTCATCATCTTCATAGACAAAGAGGTTTGAAATTCTTAACCTTATATTTTGAATTATGAAATTTTAATTTTGTAAAATCTCTATGAATTTTTTATTTTCACATCAAAAATTTCAAACCTCAAGTTTAATATCCATACAAAGCATTGCCAACAAATCTATCCATTGCAAGATTGACCTACACTTCAAATATTTAGACATTTTGATAAATTGAAATGATGGTAAAAGTTGTGACATAAAAAACCCATAAGATTGAACGCTTTGGACCTACAAAGTTAAAATTTAAATGTAACCAGTGGAAGCATGATAATATTATTGCATTGAATAGAGAACATGTAGTTCTACATACTTGTAGGATGGGCATTCTCAATAAAAAAGGAGGACATCATATGTTAGAATTGAGTGTTGAAGACTCAACATGATTTGATCATGAAAAATAATGTATTATGGAATGAAATGTGTTTTCTAGAGTTCATGGACCATGCACATGGTAAACAAAACCATGAAAAAGGTAATGCAAAGGGAGGATTTCACTTGTAGGTGTCATAGGAGAACCATTACAAGTTTTTTCACACTAGAGATGGACCTCCACAATGTCTTAGATGTGGTCCAAGGATAAAAAGTGACATCGTAGGGCCTAAAATACGCTTTTAAGGCCTAAACAATGCTTTTAGGACTCATGGACCATGCATAGGGTCCCAAACCACAACATAACCCCTATAAATAGAATATTTTGACCATAAGTGTAATATAGGTGTCATTACAAGGTTTCACTTTGCATTTAAATGTATACAAGCTATGGCCATGGTATAAGGAGGAGCACCAATATTTTGGGCCCTAAAGTATGATTTTAAAGTTAATAGACCATTCATAGGGTCCCAAACCACCACAAAGGCCTTTTAAAGGGAATTGTTGGCCCACGGGTGTAATATGGGCACCATTACAAGATTTTGTGAACCACTAATGGGTCTTAGTGCCCTATACATGGTCCACAAGGTGGCACTATTATATTAGGGACTAAAAGACACTTTGAAGGCTCATTGAATATGCACATGGGCCCTGCAAAGGGATTCTTTGTCCCATAAGCATAATATGTGTGAAAATATGAAGATTACAAATGAAAGAGGGGTCTCGTGACCATAGCCACATTTTAAGCATGAAAATAAATGTATGAGGTGCTAAACTATTATTTCTAGTCCGATGGAACATGCACAGGGTCCACAATCACCACGCATGCCCTACAATTGAATTTTTTTTTCCATAAACATAATATATGTGTCATTATGAGATTGAGGAAAGAAAATAAGAAAAAAATACAAAAGATTCATTTTTATGTAAAAAATAATATTATTTTCCTTTGGAAATAGAAACAATTATATAAAAATCTCAAAACTTTAAAATATCATAGATGTAAATCTCTCCATGATATTTTCAACCATTCAAAAATCTCAAAATAAAAAAGAATAAGGTAAATTTCCATCCTTAAAAAGATAAGTTTGTGAAGGACATGTAATTTTTTTGTTTATTTATAATTTTATTTTAGGGGTGCACATTATGCCTATCTTATATGTTACATGTATTAATTTCTTGTGAAGTTGTGCATACACATAGATTCCATTCATTTCAAATATATGGTTTATTAGAAAAAATAATATTATGTAGAGATTATTATTATTGTTTTTCAAATACATCATAATTAAAACATAATAATATTTTGTTTTACTGAGTAACTTTTTATTAATCATAAGTTCATGTATATTTATGACAAATTTAAATCCAATTTAAAAATGAATTTATAATAATTATATTTATTTTTATTAATATTTTAGATGTTTTGATTGTTTTCTTTTAATTGAACCAACTTTATATTTATTATTGTTAATTTTTTTTAATTAAAGGATTTTTTTTTAATATAACCTTATCTCTAACATAACCTTAAGTGACAAGTACTTCTCCATATTGGGCTTGATCAATAACATAAAGAGAACCTGACAACATCAACATCTCCCCCAGACTAGGTTGTAGAGCAACTAGCTACTCTAGGTGCAACAACATCTCCCTCATATTGCTTTGTGGAGCACCTATCTAGTGTGGATGCCTAACATCTCACTCATAGTGGGATGTAAAGCACCTAGATGCTCTTAATTAAAAAATCTTGAGTTTACTCATATTCATCATATTCATAGACAAAGAGGTTTGAAATTCTTAACCTTATATTTTGAATTATGAAATTTTAATTTTGTAAAAACTGTATGAATTTGTGATTTTCTAACTGAGTTTAATATCCATACCCATTGCAACATTGTTATACACTTCAAATATTCAAACATTTTGATAAATTAAAACGATGGTAAAAGTTGTGACGGAAAATATGTGCTGCAAAGTTAAAATTTAAATGTAACCAATAGAAGCATGATAATATAATTGCATTGAATAGAAGACTTGTAGTTGTACATACTTGTAGGATGTGCGCTCTCAAAAAAAAAGGAGGACATCACATGCTTACTTTTTTAAGGGGATTACCTAAAGAAAGTGGACAATATTCACACACCAAACTCATCATGTTGTTACATGTTTTATCTCCTAGATTCAAATTCACATATAAGAATTTCATGCATCACATTCACATTCATATATAAGAATTTCATGCATGCTCAAGAAGAATTTTGGAATATTTCTGCTTGCAAGATCCATATATAAGAATTTTATGCATCACATTCAAATCCATATATAAGAATTTTATGCATGTTGAAGAATAATTTTGGAATATTCATGCTTGCAAGATACATATGAGTGGATAAAATGTTTCAAGGGAGATGTAGGGATTGTGGATTGCTAATAGTTATTTTTAATATCTAGAGTGGCTCCCATAATTCAAGAGGACCTAGATATATTTCAAGTGTTCTTAGTGCATTCACCAACCTGCAATTCCCGCATCAGGTTCATGTGTGGGTGATCAAAACCAATGTTTTGCTAGATATATTAGTCGGAAATGCCCTACTATGCCAATTGTGTGAACATAGAGGAGGAATCTAAATCTTTTGTTGAAATGCCAGAGAGAGATGTGGTCTCATGGAATGCAATGATTGCAGCATGTGTGCAGATTGGTCATGGCAAGGAAGCCTTAAAGATATTTTGCAAATAAAAGGCATGAAGCCTGATCAGTTCACATTTTCCAGTTTCCTTAGAGCTTGTGCCAGCCTTGCAAATCTGGAACAGGGCAAGCAGGTCCACTCAAAAATCATGAAGACGAAATCTATGTCAGATATGAAAATGGAAAATGGACTTTTCACCATGTATTCCAGATGTGGCACTATAGATGATGCACTAAAGTTGTTCGATTCTATGATTTGTAGAGATGTCATCTCATGGAATGTGATGATCACACGATATGACCATCATGGACGATGTCTGGAATCACTTAATCACTTCGAGCAGATGCAATCCAGATGCATCAAGCCAGATGAGATATCATTTTTTGGTATTCTTTCTGCATGCAGCCATGCAGGCCTAGTCGATGAAGGTTGGAATTATTATTATTCAATGAGGTTGGATCATGGTATAGTGTTAGGTGTGGAGCCTTATGCAAGTATGGTGGACCTTCTAGGCCGTGCTGGCCAACATGACAAAGGGAAGAACTTGATGAATGATATGCCATTTGTGTTAAATATAATGTAGCCTCAAAAGTCTCACTGTACATTACCAGTTGTCCTGGCCAGCTGTAGTTTCGTTTCTTGATTTTCTTGAGCCTATTTAGCTCAACTCTTTTCCCTTTTCTCAATGTACTCTTTTCTAATATACTCAATATAATGAATACGATTTCTACTCTTTCTTTGTATTCTTTGCTTCTCATTTTATCATGGTATCAAAGATTCAGACATAATCCTCTTCACACAGTCTAGAGAGAAACCAGACCCTAAGGAGCGTAGAACTTACACTGTGAACGAGATCACGGGACGTAGATTATTCAAAAATCCTAGAGAGAAATCTGCAGTCCACCATACGCTCAAAATATCATTGCAGAAAGAAAACACAATCGTGAGTCATCGATCTGACACGATCGGGAAATCGAGAATAGGAAGGACAGAGGATCCCCATCCTTCGAGGTCGCGAAGCACAAAACCATGAATCGATCACAACTGTCAATCAAAGAGAGGCCTAGACTGTCGATCTAGTGCCATTGACATTTCGGGGATTGGTAGAATAGAGGTGCAAGTCGTTCAACTTCACAAAACATTAAATCCTGACGAAATCTGAACCGTTAGATTCAGAGGAGCGTGAACCGTTGATTTCGGAGGCTCCAAAGTTTTAGCATTTCAGATTTCAGGGTTTGGAGAACATCATGACGAGAGTTAAAAGGTCGCAAAATATCGATCTGTGAAATCCTGAAAGGATATGGACCATCAATTCATAGGAGGATCTGGACCGTCGATCAACAACAGAGGATAGATTGGAGTTTCAGATTTCGGGATTCCAAGGAGGAAAGGTTCGAGTTGCATCGCAACTTCGCTAAGCATGAAATCCCGAAAAGTGGATCATGGTCATAGAGTCATGGTCATGTGGAGGAAATATATGAGAGGAGTTGAGGGCTCGTTAAGCCCCTTTCAGAGTTTGGGAGTTGGAGAGTCAGGAGTGTCTCACACACCTATACTCTCGAGGTTGCGAAATGTGATGCACTCTTTTTGAGATAATCCAGTGGTCACATGTAGTGGTCATGTGAGGAAGGAGCTCGTACTCAGTTCTTATTTGCGCAGGGCTGAGTTCACATTTGGACCGATTCCGCCATTACAGTTGCTACAGTTGCAAAATAACAGAGCTCAGAGCCCTGAATCAGTAGATCTTTCACTCGGACAGTCAGATCTAGCCAGATCGAAGTCAAATAAGTAGTCTACACCACATATTTTGGTCTGAAGTCACTTGAATAAATTTGAAGACCTGATTTTCGTGCAGGAAACACGTGAACATGAAATTTTCTATCAATTATTTTTTTGTTGTGTTAATTTTTTTTTTAAATATGGCCACATCTAGCAATTTAGGACCAACTCAAGGATCGATTCTTCTTGGAAAGAATTATGAGTTTTTGTCTCTTCAAATGAGATCCTTCTTGCAAGCACAAGAGTGTTGGGATCCAGTGGATCTTGGATATGTGGAACCAGATCTAGCAGACCTTGCTGCCATGACCAACCAAAAAACAATTTCTCAGGAAACATAGAGGAACAAAGAGAATAAAGCCAAATTTTGGATTCAAAATTCAGTGGATAACTCGATTTTCTCAAAAATCAGAGGCACTGTTACTTCAAAACAGGTCTGGGACATCCTTAAATCATCCTAGCAAGGAAATGACAAGGTCAAAACAGTCAAATTGCAGACCTTGTGGACGCAATTCAAGACTTTAAGAATGACAGAGTCTAAAAATGTTGATCAGTTTATGACCAAAGTCATGGGAATCATGAACAAGATCAGATTGACTGGTGAAGCCATCCCTGATAAGCGCATTATTGAGAAATTCCTCAGAAGTTTACCAAAGAAATTCGAAATGGTCGTTACAACAATCCTTGAATCCAAGGATCTGTCATGTTTTTTAACAGATGAACTAATTGGTTCCGTGTTGACACACGAGACCAGACTGCATCTCATAGATGAGTCAATCACCAATGCCTTTAAAACTCAATTATCTTTTAGCAAAGGAAGAGGTAGAGGAAGAGGAAGAGGTCACCAAGGAAGAGGGAGCAATCCAAGTAACCCTCACTCAAGTGGAGGTCACAAACAACAGAATCTGAATCAATCTTTCCAAGGTCACAGACAACATAACCAAAATCATAATTGCCAGCCTCAAAGAGGTAGAGGGAGAAGATCAAATGACAAATCAAGCATACAATGTTATTACTGCAAAAATTTTGGACACTATGAATTTGAATGCCGAAAGAAGCAAGCATATCATCTCTCAGGAAGAGCACATGTCTAAAATCATACAGGAGAAACCTCAGAAGGTATGTTTCTCTCATGTCAAAAGACTGAAGAACAACATAAATATCTCTGGTTGTTGGACAATGGATGCAGAAATCACATGACAGGTAACAAATATTTACTTTCATGCATTGATTCTTCAATTTCCTCTGATATTACACTTAGAAATTATTATTTAGTCAAATTTCAAGGAAAAGTGACTATACCTATTCTTACTAAACAAAATGTAAAGAAAGACATAAACAATGTCTACCATGTTCCAGATCTGAAACATAACCTGTTAAGTGTAGGAAGGCTCATTGAACATGGATATAAGGTTCTTTTTGAGGGAGCATCATGCATGATATATAATAAAACCCCCAACAGAAAATTGATTTCTGAAATCCACATGACTCAGAATAGGATGTTTCCCCTGAACCTCAGAACTGCAAATCTGATCCAAACATATGCACAAAGTGAATCCACCCCCAATGAAACTATGGTTTGGCATACAAGATTTGGATATCTACCCTTTCAGAGTCTAATTCTTTTACATAAGTACTCCATAGTCAAAGGTCTCCCTATCTTCAAAGAGCACAATCCCCCATGTGAGTCTTGCATACTTGGAAAACATAAGAGAACTAGTTTTCCAAAGTCCTCCACTCAAGCCAAACCACATATTGATCTTGTTCACACTGACCTATGTGGACCAATGCAAAACAGAGTCAATAGGTGGTAGATTTTATTTTCTAACGTTTACTGATGACTTTAGCAGGAAAATCTGGATCTATTTTCTTAGACACAAGTCTGAAACTTTTGCAAAATTCAAAGAATTCAAAGTAGAAGCTGAAAAATAAAGTGGCAAATATGTAAAAGCAATCAGGTCAGATGGAGGAGGAGAATACAACTCCAAATAATTTGTAAATTTCTGCAAATCACAAGGCATCATCATCCAAACTGCAACTAGGTATACTCCACAACATAATGGAGTGGCTGAAAGGAAAAATAAGACAATAATGAACATGGCAAGAAGCCTACTGAAAGATAAATGTCTGTTAAATACTTTTTTGGTTGAAGCAGTAGCATTCTCATCTTATCTCTTGAATAGATATCCGACCACCAATCTAAGGATGAAGGTCCCTCAAGAAGCATGGAGTGGGACAAAGCTAAATGTTTCTCATCTAAGGACATTTGGATGCATAACATATGCTCACATACCTTCTGAAATAAGGAAGAAACTAGATGACAGAAGTGAGAAATGTATGTTTACTGGATACAGAGAAACATCAAAAGCTTACAGGCTTTACAATCCAATCTCAAATAAACTAATTCTCAGCAAAGATGTAAAATTTCTGGAAAATCAACTCTGAAACGAATCTGAAAATCAACAAAATGGACAGTCAAAATCCATTGCTTCCCAGTCCTGAAAATGCAGAAGACTCAAGACAACCAATACCTCAAGTTGCCCTTCCAAGATTCCAGGTACACGGACAATCTAAAAATTCTCAGGATCACTCAACTTCAACCAGAGACTCATCCTCTGAACATCAAAATCAGAGAACTCGAAGTTTGAGAGAAATCCATCAGCAGTTGGATGACATTGAACATCACAACCTTTTTTCTTTAATGTCATGTCAATCTACATCTTTTAAAGAGGCAACTAAGGAGCCACATTCGGTTCAAGCCATGAACTAAGAGATTGACTCCATTGAGAAGAACAAGACATGGGATCTTGTTGATTTTCCCAGACAAAAGAAAAGTATTGGTGTCAAGTGAGTTTACAAAACTAAACTCAATGAAAATGGATAGATTGAAAATCACAAGGCAAGACTTGTTGCCAAAGAATTCTCACAACAACCAGGTACTGATTATGGTGAAACTTTTGCTCCGGTAGCAAGGTTAGACACTGTAAGGACTCTCTTAGTCATAGAAGCTCAACAAAAATGGCAAGTATACAAGATGGATGTCAAGTCATCTTTCCTAAATGGTGTCTTAGAAGAAGAGGTCTATGTGGATCAACCACCTAGATTTAAAGTCAAAGAACAACTAGCCAAAGTATATCGGTTGAAGAAAGCTCAGTATGGCTTAAAACAAGCTCCAAGAGCTTCGTAGAGTATTATTTGACACTTACCTGATCAAAAGTGGTTTCAGCAGAAGCCAAAATGAGCCAACTTTATACACTAAAATGGATCAACACGGTAACATTCTGATTATATGTTTATATGTTGATGACATGATATATACTGGAAATCTTGAGTTAACGATTTTTAAACATGCCATGAAATCTGAGTTTGAGATGACAGATCTTGGCATAATGAAATATTTTTTGGGTATTGAGGTTGATCAATCAACGAAAGGCATTTTTGTCTGTCAGCAAAAGTATGCAGCAAACATCATCAAAAGATTCTGCATGGAAGACTACAATCCAACAGAAACTCCTATAACCCTAGGCACAAAATTGAGCAAGCAAGATGAAGTACCTACCATGGATTCTACCATGTACAAAATCTTAGTAGGCAGTTTGTTGTATCTTACAACAACTAGGCCTGATATAATGTATGCAGCCAACCTTGTTTAGAGGTTTATGGAATCCTCCAAAGATTCTGAGATATGTTGCAGGAACTCTCAATTTTGGCTTATGGTACACTCACTCTAATGATAATCATCTCTCTGATTACAGAGACAATGATTTTGCTAGAAGCCTAGATGACAGGAAAAACACCTCAAGACATGCTTTTCACCTAGGCACGAACCTGATTTCATGGGCATCAAAGAAGAAATCCATTATATCAATATCTTTTGCAGAGGTAGAGTATGTCGTTGCTACCTCAACTTCTTGTTAAGCTATGTGGCTGAGAAGAATATTGAATGATATGTCACATACAGAAAATGATCCAACTCCTATCTTCTGTGACAACACCTCAACAATTTCTCTATCTAAAAATCATGTGTTTTACAAGAAAAGCAAGCATATTGACACTCGATTTCACTTCATTCGTGAGCTCGTCAATAATGGTAACATAGCACTTCAATTTTGTGGCTCTCAAGATCAACTCGCAGATATTTTCACAAAGCTACTCGAAAAATCCGTTTTTGATTTTCAGAGACAACACTTGGGCATTATCAGTGCTGATGTTTGTAACTTCGAGTTTAAGAGGGAGTGTTAAATATAATGTAACCTCAACAGTTGTACACTGCGAGTTGTCCTGGCCAGTTGTACTTTCATTTTTTGATTTGCTTGAGCCTATTTAGCTCAACTCTTTTCCCTTTTCTCAATGTACTCTTTTTTGACATACTCAATATACTGAATATGATTTCTACTCTTTCTTTGTATTCTCTGCTTCTCATTTTATCAATTTGGACCTAATGCTTTTGTATGTCTGACTCTACTGGGAGCCTGTAGAGTTCATGGCAACCTGGAGGTAGGAAAAAGCATTGCAGAACGTTTAATTGAGTTGGACCCATAAGATGCTGCAACATATGTAACTCTGTCCAACATCTATGTTGCAGCTCGCAGGTGGAAAACTGCAACAAAAGTGAGAAAAATGATGAAAGACAGAGGAGTGAGAAAATACCCTGGATTTAGTTGGATTGAGGTTAAGAGTAGGGTGCATGCCTTTGTTCTGGGAGACCAAACACACCCACAAATAGAGGAGATCTATGCATTGTTGGAGAGATTGACGAGATTGACTGGGCAGATTGACTGGGGATTGTCACATTGCTACAAAGTTCATGTCCAAGATTGCTAAGCGAGAAATAGTTGTGAGGTATGCCAACCACGTCCATCACTTTAATAGTTGGGGATTATTTTCTTTTGAAGAGTATTGGTGACACTCTAACACGCATCATGCATACTTTCAGAATATGAACCCTGCCTTTGTAGCCCAGGTCTGGATAACTTAGTGTTTGAATTTACTTTGGCCTGCTATATGGCATCAACATCTTTCTTTCGACGTTAACTGGTATTTCCTAGCATCATGTGCTCATGTAGTATGAGGCAACAGCTAGTACCCTTTACCTAGTCTCGCAAATGTTTTGTTTTTTGGCATGATTATTCATTAAGGCTTTTGGTTAATTGTGGGCAACTAGTAAAAGGGTGGCCTGTGGCCTGACACATTCTGCTTTGACCTGAGAGAAGCTTGTCGATTATTTTTTATTTGAGTTGAATTAAGTGTTGACTTCATATTATCTACACATAGGTGATTAAGTGAGCACATTGTTGAATTTAAACTAATTTGGCTCTCTCCTAATTGTTTTATTAAATTTAAGATTTATTAAATTTAAGATTTGAATTTGTTATTGCTTCATGAATTTCTATAGAAAAGAAACAAACTCATGGGAGTGGAAAAATTGTGACTAAGATAGAGGAAACAAATGTTATGAGATGATCCAATACACTAGGTGATTAAGTGAGCACATTGTTGAATTTAAACTAATTTGGCTCTCTCCTAATTGTTTTATTAAATTTAAGATTTGAATTTGTTATTGCTTCATGAATTTCTATAGAAAAGAAACAAACTCATGGGAGTGGCAAAATTGTGACTAAGATAGAGGAAACAAATGTTATGAGATGATCCAATACATTAATAAAGTCTGGATTATAGTTTCTTAGAGCAGACCTGTTCTAAAGTAAATGCTTGCAGTAAAACAAGCTCGATATGGAAACAAATGTTATGAGATGATCCAATACATTAATAAAGTCTGGATTATAGTTTCTTAGAGCAGACCTGTTCTAAAGTAAATGCTTGCAGTAAAACAAGCTCGATATGGAGATTGTATGTGTATTAAGCCAAGCAGAAGCAGGTTGAAATTGTATGCTCAACATTAATCATAATGCCATGGGTGAATACAAGTTTTAATTAATGCTTAACTTGATATTATATGGTGAAACAAGTAAGACAATGAACAATGTAACCAATTACGGAGAACCTAAAGTGCCTAATTGCAGTAAAACAAGCTCGATATGCAGATTGGACGTGTATTAAGCCAAGCAGAAGCAGGTTGAACTTCACTAATGCTTAACTTGATATTATAGTGTGAAACAAGACAATGAACAATGTAAGCAATTACGGAGAACCTAAAGTCCCTAATTCCTCTGAAATTAGGTTTAACCGCAAACAATTATTTGATCATTTATGTCGTTGTATCGAAGTTGTAGTTGTTCATTCAAGGACCAATAGGTGTGACTACAATATATCCAATAGGCACTAATAGATGTAATTATAAAAATATTGAGTACAATTGCAATTGCAGACTCAATAGGCAATAATAGGGGTAATTATAACATTACCCAGTAAACATTAATTACAATCGCCTAGGGGATTCAATAGTTAGTAGTATTCCATGCATGCACAACAGTCTCAACATTAGTTAGATTGTCAATAATAGTAGGTTTATCTAAACAAGAGTTGCATGGCAGCTTAGTACCTGCTAAGTAAATTTGAAAATGAAGATGATAATTAACACCCTATAAGTATTTATGATGATTATCTTGAAATATGAATAATATGCTAAGAAATAAGCTAGTTTCATAATCTTAAAAGAAATCAGCTTCTTAAAAGAATTCTACATAGACTCACAAGGATAGAAAAAACCTTATTGCTCCATGATAACACATAGTTTATAATATCTTAACATGATTTTACTTTAATGTAGCTCCATATAGTTTTGGAATTAACCTGAATTTCCTTCTAGTTAGTTAAGGTAAGCAAGCCAAATGCAAATCATATTTAAAAAATAAAAAATAAAAATAAACATTTCACATTTTATAATATATATAATATTTTACTATCTTAACATATATATTATAAAATATAATATTCATTTTAATATATAATATATTATGTATTAATGTATACATATATTATAAAATATATAATATATACTGTAATTTATATAATATATATTTTAATTTATATAATATTTTAATATGTTATGACATGACACATTCAAAATATTAATATTACTATTTATGTATTTTTTTATATTGAGAAATTATTCAGTTCTTCTTCTATATTGGGAAATGTAAATTTAAAAATACAATTTTATTGTGGTGGTGTAATAAGTGCTATATATGTTATACAATCAATTAGAATCTTATTGATTATGTAATTAGTTTTAAATATTGAAATACTTAAAGGAAACAATAAAACTTGAAATATATTAACCAATTAGAAATGAGAAAATAAATACTTTTACTATATCAAAAAATATATATTTATTTTCTTAACTTAAACATTACATTTTACAAACAAATTTAAAATATAAAGAAAATTAATGTCAAATCAATAGCAAACTAGTTGAGCGACTAATAAGAGTTAAGTAAGTTAACAATTGCTAGTATCTCTAATGTTCACCATGATATCAAGAAATCTCCACTTTGTCATTAACAACAAACTCATCTACTAAATACAGTAAAACCTCTTAGTGCATTACCTATTTTAATTAAAATATAATAAATAAACACATATTGACCTGATTAATATATAATAATTGACATGGTTAATATATAATAAAACCTTTTAGTGCTTTAGCCATTTTAATTTAAATATAGAAAATAGATGGAGGTTGACATGTATTGCAAACAAAGTTTATAAATAATTTTGAGTTATAAAGCAGATTATATATATGTCAATATATAATTGACCTGGTTAATATATAATAAAACTTTTTTGTGCTTTAGTCATATATAATTTTTTTTTTGTTTGTTAATTTGTGCAGGACCTGCGATTAACCTGTGGCTTGAGAAATCGCGACTCAGGGGCATCTAAGCCGTCAAAATCACCCGCGACTCAGGGGCATCTAAGCCGTCAAAATCACCCGGGGATCGCACCCGGCCTGAGCCACACCAACCCTTAACATGGTCCACACCAACCCTTAACATGGTTGGATTTTTTGTCCCCGCAGGTTTCGAACCGATGACTTTAACATCACGGAGTGGCTTAACAACACACTCTGTCACCGACTGTCCTACACCTCGGGGACGCTTTAGTCATATATAATTAACCTGGTTAATATATAATAATTTTTTTTAGTGTTTTAGTCATTTTAATTAAAATATAGCAAATAAATGGAGATTGACATGTATCTCAAACAAACTTTATAAATAACTTGAATTATAAAGAAGATTATATATGAAACAAATGATGGTTGAAATCATTGTATACTCATAATACATTATTAAATTTCAGTTTATTAAAATTATTTTATATTTATGAGATATTATTAAAAGATGAGATTGTTTGAAACAAATGATAGTTGAAATCATTGTATATTAGTAATACATTATTAAAGTTAAGTTTGTTAAAATCATTTCTTATTTATGAGATATTATTAAAAGATGATATTGTTTCTGAACTTATGAGAAGAAATAAATTTAATTAGAGTTTGTTAAAATTATTTATGAGATATTATTAAAAGATGAAATTATTTCTTGTAGGAAGAAATAAATTTACTTATGACATATTCATAAAAGTTTGTTATAATCATTTTATATCCGTGATAAATTATTAAAAAATGAAAATGTCCATTATTAAAAAATAAACAGTAAAAGAAAAATTAACTAAAACATCTTCTTTGCAATTTGTTAAAATTGCTTTATATTAATAATATATGATTAAAAAATGAAATTGTTAAGAAGAAATAATTTACTTATACTTATTTTTAAAGAAAAACTGAATTTTGATAAATAACATAGCATGAAATTGTATATACCACAACATATTAAAATAATTAATTATTAAAATAAACTTCTTATTATAATCTGTACATGTGCTTTGACTATGTATATAACATGGATTTTAATGAGTATAAACTTCTTTTATTAATGCAACATAAATACAAAATTGCTTTTAGCATATATAATATGAGTTTTATAGAGTACAACTTCATTTCATCTACTAAACTTAAGTACATCATTGTTATCATCAACTGTTTTCAGAAATATTGTGTAAATAGCTAATATAGAATATTAATTTTATCCTTACACACTATTTGTTCAAGACTGTATTGTCCTCATAAAATATCTACTATGTATTATATTGTTATTACATTAGTGATATCTATTATGTTGTTATTACATTGAGTGATATTTTTTAATGAAGGGATACCTTATATTAATTAAAATGTTAAGAAATAGCTTTCAATAAAATAAATTAAGATTTGATTCATCAATTCTCACGATTAATATTTTAACACCTCAATAACTTGAAATTAAGATTTGATTCTAAACTCATAACTCTATTTAAGTGTAAATAATTAATAGATAGAAGGATTTATTTAATAGATGAGAAAATTCAGCGATTTGCTTAATAGATCGAGCTATTTTCAATCAAAATAAACTCAGATATCCCTATTTATAACATTTTGGAATTATGTTTATGATTTTAAAATCTCAACCAAAAACCCAAAAATGAAACATTTTGAATGCGCCAAACTACACTGAGCTGTCAATATAAATCAATAACGACGCAGAATTGTCAGCATTCAATCATGGTTGTCTTCCCTTCAACCATGGTTGTCTTCCCTTCAATATAAAGAGACCTGAGCAGGTGAATGTGAATCCATTCACAAGTACATTCACGTGACTTGTTTATTGGCTATAAACAAGTCTCAGAGTGACTTGTTTATAGCCAATAAAAGTGTTTTGTTCAATAAGTAGATGAGATATATATTTCTCTCACAATCAAAGCTCGAGTTTTCAGTAGCACAAGTGCTCAGAACTATGGCTGGTTCAGTCGTGGCATTGATGTTGATGATAGTAGGCTCAGGCTGGCTGTTAATGGATCCAGGCTCTGCACAGGCCTGACTGTTAATGGATCCAGGCTCTGCACAGGCCGCCCTGGACCCACTTTTCTACAGCAAGACTTGTCCAAACGTGGTGCAAATCGTTGCCACGGTTGTTAACAAGCATTTGAAGCAGGACAACGCTATGGGAGCTCCTATTGTTCTCATGTTCTTCCATGATTGCTTCGTAAGGGTAAGTATTTGTGTCATAGTGGAATTACAAGCAGCATTAATAGAATCAATATGCAGTTTATTATGAGGAAACATATTGAGAAATTTGGGTTTTATGTAGGGTTGTGATGCATTTGTTTTGCTGGTTTCTCCAAATAAAACTGCAGAGAGAGATGCAGTTCCCAACCTCACTCTCACACAATTTGATGTTATTGACGAAATAAAGAGCAATTTGGAGAAAAGCATGCCCAGGTGTTGTTTCCTGTGCTGATATCCTGGCTCTTGCAGCCAGAGATGCAGTTTTACAGGTGAGATAATACCTCTCTTCCAGACTATTTGATTTTAATGGTATTGTTATAGGTTTAGTTTAAGCAAGATGCTCTACAGGGTGGGGAAATCTTAGTAATAGAAACATTACTGCACAATCTGAAATACAATCGATGAAAAGTAATATTTAAGGTTAATGTCTCAGCAAAAACACCAGTTACCTCTTTGGGAAAGTCACAGTATGCCCCTTGTTTGTGCGTGGAGCTATATTGTTGATAGATCAATTCTTTGATCAGCATTGTGATGAGAGGTACAGCATTCTTGTGTTTTGGAACCAAATAATTTTAGATATTTTAGATATCTCAGGGTTGCACTGTTCAATAATTATCGTACTCAAACCAGGAAAATGTTAACGGTGTAGCAAACAAAACCCCTTTTCAGATGGATTTTTTTCATAACTCAGGTTGGGGAATTTTGTCCGAATTTCGAGATTGTAAATTTAGATGGCAGAAATTGTAACATTGAAATATTTTGTCTGAATTTTGAGAATGTAAATTTAGACTGCAGAAATTGTAACAATGAAATATTTGTAAGATAAATTTTTCATTACTAGATTGTATTACATTATTATTAAAATATAGATTTTTATTATAAATGAAGTTAAAATTATAACATTAAACAAAACAATATTTTTACAATTAAAAGGCATTTATAAATTTTATTTTAGACTTAGAAAATAAATAGACACAAACCAAACCTCAAGTTACTAAATAAAAAATGGAGTATATGAAATATTTGAAGTTAAAATAAATTGACGGTGGTTTATATAGAGAGAGTGAGTTTGAGTAGGTTTAATTGGAGTATATGAAATATTTGAAGTTAAAATGGATTGATGGTGGTTTATATATATATATATATATATTTTTTGAGTGGGCTTAATGGTTAAGAACATGTGCTTCCTCTTAAAAGGTCACAAGTTCAAATCTAAAAGAGAATAAAATATGTTCTACTTAAACTTTACTAGTCAAATCTCCTTGATCTATCTCCTTCACATTGAGCAACACGCAATTAAAATGCTTTAACTATATAATGCTAAATAAACAAACTCATACTAACCCCTAAATAACATTGCAGACAGGAGGACCTACATGGGTTGTTGAATTGGGTCGAAGAGATGGACTTATATCCAGCAACTCTGATGCAGCAAGTCACCTTCCTTCGGCTCAATCCAATGCTCAAGCACTCATCGACAATTTTAGCTCCAACGGGCTAAGCATAAGAGACCTTGTCACTCTTTCAGGTACGACTATTGCATTCCAGTGTTTCCATAAGAATTATGAATGAATGGATCTGTGGATTTAATTTTTATTGCTCACAGGCGCCCATACATACGGTAAAACCCACTGCCCTCCTATTGCAAGGCGCCTCTATCAATTCAGCAACAACAGCGGGATCGATCCGACACTGAACAAAACATATGCAATGGGATTGATGAAGAAATGTACCCTACCCATCAACCCGAATGCAACAGTCCCACTCGACCCATCAACTCCGAACACATTCGACAATGCCTACTTCAAGGAACTGATGCAAAATGAGGGCATTTTCTCCTCGGACTCTGCTCTGGTAATCGATGTCAGGACTAGGGTTTTTGTGACAGAATATGCTAACGACGAAAACTCTTTTCGTGATCAGTTCGGTGATGCCATGATTAGAATGGGCAGGATTCAGATCCTGACTGGCCAACAGGGTGAGATCCGTAAGAGATGTGGTTTTGTCAATTCAAACTCAACTAGGCAGGCTGCCAACTGATGATCATGAAGGACAGACAGACTACGTGATATTGTGACAAGTCTGGATTTCCATTTTTCCTGCACTTCTCTAGATGGTTTAAACAAGTGGAGCACTGTACCACTAACAACAAACGATGAAAAGAATTATGCAGTGTATTATGAACATGTGATTTTTGAAAGTTAAAACAAAGATCACTGCACTAAGAAACTAAACCAGCATTTCACTACAAAACACTTTGTATTTGAATTAAAAACAATGAATACTGATATGCACTTGTGGACTTGCTATGTACATGTGGATTTGGTTAAAAAAAAAAATTATTTCTTTAAACAATAAAAAATTAACAACCCCAAACTAGCATGTCACTTAAAAAAAACTTTTGTATTTGAATTAAAAACAATGAATACTGATATGAAGATGTGGACTTGGTTAGAGAAATTCTTTTATTTCTTTAGACATTCAAAAATTAACAACCACATGATGTCATTCATTCGATTCAAGATATTATTTTATAGAGGTAATAAAAGGGGCAAGTTACTTAAATGGTTTAAATATTTTTTTTTTATATCTTTATATTTATGGTAGGATGTTGGATAAATTATTGTTATGGTAGGATGTTTTATAAATTGTTAGAATTCAAATGTAATTTTAAGAACCTTCTAAATGGGTTAATCCCATAATACATAGAAAAATTGGAAGACTATTTTATTATATATATATATATATATATATACATATATATGTTAATCTTTTACTAATTTTGTACAATTTTGTAAAATCTTGAGGAATCTTTCATGGAATTATAAATTTTTAGGAACCTTTCACAAAATTATAAAATTTTGACCAATTTTTTGATAAAGAAAAATGCATTCATTAAATTGTAATATACTCATTTTACATATTTGGAAAAAGAAACATAATTTGTCATCACATCCCTCTAATGATATTTCACCACAAAGTTCATATGTGTTGATCGTGAGCACCATATTTCTCACGAGATATTAATCTTTTCTCTACCACTTCTATCATGGATTCTTTATTACTGATTCATTGATTATGAAATGACCCTTCAAACAAGTTCATCAAATGATGTTCCTAAATAGGAGCACACATAATTTTATCCATCAATAACTCCAAATGTATAAGAATATTGCTAGGTCACATTCCATGTATGACTCTAATCATCCATTTGTATCGAGAAATGACCCATCTCCAAGGAAGAGAGGCCACTTAGACTTTCATAATTAAGGATGAAGAGTAAAAGATGTAGATTCAGTAAGGGTTATGATGTCATCATGTATATCTATACCTGGTAATATCATGGTGTAAAGTCAAAGTTTTATCACTTGTTTTAAGCCCATTAAGGGAAAGACATGCAATGTATGTCACTTGGATCCTACTACATACCGACTCCCAAAATTGAGTTGCAAAAAAATAATGAAGAAATAAATGATCATGAACTATATTAAAAGTCACTTTTTCCATATGATTCAAACACCAATAAGCATGCATCCTTCTTAGTTACATAAAACTCTCCACAACATGTGCATTATTAGAAGAACCTTTGTAATGATCTTTTTTCAAGCTTGTTTATCAAGTTTGTTTTTTAACTTTAACTTCAAGAATGATAGTGCACTAAACATTCTCTCATCCTCCACTAGCCACATGTAATGCTATTTTAGTCTTGAAATAAAAAATATAATTGCATTAGAGGAATGTCGATCTCATGTTAATATGCATCCTATGATGAACACATAGGAACGTAATGCATAGACCATTTTTCTCTTTTCTTAGCTAAGTAGAGCTCATTTCCATTTCTAAATAACTAATAAGTCTTTTCAAAGAAAACATAAAATAAACATAGTAGATACTAAAAGGTGAAGTTGCTTAAGTCACGCCACAAAGTGAAACGAAATGATTTTTTGTCCTAGCCAAACAATGCATAAGAGGACGAGGATCCTAATTAATATAGAAAGAAAAATCTCTTAGGAAAGGTTCGTATATTTTAAAGAAGTCAAGTTCCACTGAAATCACTCCTTCACAACCTCTATTTAAAATTGAAGTGATTGTGGACATCAAACCCTATCAAGGTGATATTGTTGTTGTTAAGTTGAATCATTGGTTGCAATAGTTAGAAGTGTACTTCAGTATGCATAATATAGATGAAGAGTAGACACGTTCATTTGATCGATTGAAACTAGAGGCCCATGCACTAACCTAGTGGGAAAGCCACATGAAGACATTTAGGTTGGAGGGTGATCCACTGGTAACAATTCGGAGGTGTTTAAAACCCTCATCAAGTCTCAGTTTTACCCTGTTGGGTGTGTAGAGGACTAGTGGATCCATTTTCATCACTTCATGGAAAGGCATGGGCATAGTGTGCTAGAGTACACCACTGAATTTAGGAAGATTGTGATCATTGTTGGGTATCTCTTTGAAGAAATCATATGTACTCCTAAAGTATTTGGGAGGTCTACACAGTCATTTGTGAAAGTAGGTGATGCTCTTCAAACCAAGGACCATTGATGAGGCTTGTGTAAAAGAAAAATACTTGGAGAACATATGCCATAAGAATGGACAACCCGATGGTTCTAAACAAACTGACCACCAAGATGCTTCCAACGAGGGGAAGAAGAAGTGGAAAGGAAAAGAAAAAAAGATGAGAGTCACTGCATGTTAGTGAAAGGATCCAAACAACTATTGCAACCATTGTAATATGGATGGTCACATCGAAGATAAGTGTTGGAAACTACATCTATAGATAAATCCAAAGAACAATAAGAAATTATGTCAAAAAGAATAACTCGTTAGCAATGGATTCCAATACCCTATAAGAGACTCGCTTGGATGTGCATGAGGAGATTTTATGCACTTTATTGCAAAAGGAGATGAATTCGAGTAGCCTTCATCACATGGAAGCGAAGAATATGACAAAACTCTTCCATATTAAGATGTAGGTAAAAAATACCAAGGTAGATGCTCTATTCAATTCCAATTCATAGGCCAACCTCATATCAACCCTGATCTATAAATTGTTTTGGATATTCCACTAGAATAGTTCATCACAACATATCTGATAAATAAAACTGAAATCTACTGTTAGAAACGCATTTTGGATGCAATTTTGAGAAATATCCTAAGGGTTGAGGAGTGTGTAGTAAAGACACATTCATGATCAGAGCGTGCACTAAAGGCGCATTCATGATCAAGAGAACAAAAAAGCACATAAGAAGATAAAGAAAGGAAATAAAGCAAGGAAATTAAATCAAGGAGATAAAGTAAGGAGATAAATAAAGAAAAACAACACGTAGACAGAAATAAAGGAAAAGCAACATGCAAGAGAAAGTGAAGGAAAAGAAGCATGCATATGCGAGGAAAAGAACACATGAACTATGTGTTGTCATGAGTTGTAATGAGTCATAATGAGTTGTCATAGGGTTTTGTGATAATCTAGTATATTTTTGAGCCCTAAATTCTATGTATAAATATGTAATGGGTTGGTAAGAATAGATTGTTGTTGTTGCTGAGATAATATGTTGAGAATGAGAGATATTCTATGTCTCAAGGGTTAGGGGAGAGTTTGCAGAGAGAAGCTTGCACTGTAGAGCGGCTAGGAAGGATGAGGAATGATATCATGATGTATCTATTGTAGCACAGTGCACAAGCCTGAGATGATTACACAAATAGTAACAAAGAAGCCAGTCATTGTGGGAGTAGTCCAAGGATTGGGTGAACCACCTTAAATTCTATGTCTGAATGTATCTATTGATTTGATTGTTCATGGGAGTTATGTTTATGCATGATTAGATATAGCTCTTCTTTTTATATGAATGATGCACAATAGTTATGAATGTTCCATTGAATGGTTGATGTCGGGATCTACGTTATAATGGTGTTGTATAATTGAGGTTACCAATTAATCAAGAGATGAGAGACACAAAATATTGCACATAGGGTATATAAGTATTAGTGAACATGTTGATGGCCTCACTTCCCCTCATCCCTATAAAAACTTGGTTCGTGCAGTCCCAGTATATACCTCAGATGAGACTTCACTTGCATCCAGGTGATGCCAAAAGGGACGGTATATGAAGGGTTTTGTTGGTTAGCTAAGTTGAACCTAGGGTCTTACAATCGTGCACCAAAAAATGGTTTTGTTGCGAGGACTTAGAATATGTAATTGAGGGAATGTTTTGGAGGCCGACTAAGAAAGAGATCGTTGAATGGATGGAAAGGAAGGAATGAAAATTTTCGTGAGCAGAGAATATAAACCCTTAGATGAGAAAAGAATAATGGTTGTAAATGTATGTGTTCACAAAGCTGCATGATATTTTTTTTTGTGAATTTCCGATTATTTTTACTAAATGGTTAGAAATATTAGTGGGGAATATTGTACTGCAATGTTGAGGAACTTAACTCGTGAGTTAGTAAGACAATTGAATTATGTAAGTAATAAGACTTTTCGCGCAGTCGATTTCTGGTTAAATAACATACCGGGGCATTATATCATGAACTATATAGAAAGTTACTTTTTCCATATGATTCAAACACCAATAAGCATACATCTTTCTTAGTTACATAAAACTCTCCATAACATGTGCATTATTAGCAGAAGCTTTGTAATGATTTTTTTTTCAAGCTTGTTTATCAAGTTTGTTTTTTAACTTTGACTTCAAGAATTATAGTGCACTAAACATTCTCTCATCCTCCACTAGCTACATGCAACTCTCTTTTAGTCTTGAAATAAAAAATATAATTGCATTAGAGGAATGTTGATATCATGTTAATATGTATCCTATGATGAACACATAGTAACCTAATGCATAGACCATCTTTATCTTTTCTTAGCTAAGTAGAGCTCATTTCCATTTCTAAATAACTAATAAGTCTTTTCAAAGAAAACATAAAATAAACATAGTAGATACTAAAAGGTGAAGTTTCTTAAGTCACGCCACAAATTGAAAGGAAACAAATTTTATTCCTAGCACAAAAATTCATAAGAGGACAAGGTCCTAATTAATATAGAGAGGAAAAGCACTTAGGACAAGGTCATATATTTTAAAGAAGTCAAGCTCGAGTGCCATCACTCCTTCACACCCATTATTTAAAATGGAAGTGATTGTGGACATCAAACCCTATCATGGTGATACTTTTGTTGTTAAGTTCAATCATTGGCTGCAATAGTTAGACGTGTAATTGAGTCTCCATAACATAGATGAAGAGTAGACACTTTCATTTGATCGATTGAAACTAGAGGGTCATGCACTAACCTGGTGGGAAAACCACATGAAGACATTTAGGTTGGAGGGCGATCCACGATTAACAAGTAGGAGGTGTTTAAAACCCTCATCAAGTCCCAGTTTTACCCTATTGGGTGTGTAGAGGTCTAGTGGATCCATTGTCATCACTTCATGGAAAGGAATGGGCATAGTGTGCTAGAGTACACCACTGGATTTAGGAATATGGTGATCATTTGGGTATCTCTTTGAATAACTCATATGTACTCCTAAAGTATTTGGGAGGTCTACACAGTCATTTGTGAAAGTAGGTGATGCTCTTCAAACCAAGGACCATTGATGAGGCATGTGTAAAAGAAAAATACCTCCAAAACATATGCCATAAGAAAGGACAACCCGATGGTTCTAAACAAAATGACCACCAAGATGCTTCCAACGAAGGGAAGAAGTGGAAAGGAAAAGAAAAAAATGCGATAGTCACTGCATGTTAGTGCAAGGATCCAAATAACCATTGCAACCATTGTAATATGGATGGTCACATCGAAGATAAGTGTTGGAAGATACATCTAGAGATAAATCCAAAGAACAATAAGAAAGGATGCCAAAAAGAATAACTCATTAGCAACGGATTTCAATACCCTAGAAGAGAGTGGTTTGGATGTGGATAAGAATATTTTATGCACTTTAGTGCAAAAGGAGATGAATTTGAGTGGCCTTCATCACATGGAAGTGAAGAAGATGACAAAAATATCCCATATTAAGATGTAGGTCAAAAATACCAAGGTAGATAATCTATTCAATTCCAATTCATAGGTCAAGCTCATAGTAGCTTGATCTGTAAACTATTGTGGATATTCCACTAGAATAGTTCATCACAACATATCTCATAAATACAACTGAAATCTAATATTGGACACATTTTTGATGCAATTTTGAGAAATATCCGAAGGGTTGAGGAGTGTGCAGTAAATACAGATTCATGATCGGAGCACGCAGGAAAGGCACATTCATGATCAAGAGAATAATAAAATCACATAAGAAGATAAAGTAAGGAAATAAAGCAAGGAGATAAATCATGGAGATAAATCAAGAAAAACAACATGTAGACGAAAATAAAGGAAAAGCAACATGCAAGAGAAATTGAAGAAACATAAGCATGCATATGCGAAGGTGGGAAAAGAACGCATGAACTATGTGTTGTCATGAGTTGTAATGAGTCATAATGAGTTGTCATTGGGTTTTGTGATAATCTAGTATGGTTTTGAGCCCTAAAGCCCTAATGGGTTGGGAAGAATAGATTGTTGTTGTTTCTGAGAGAATAGGTTGAGAATGAGAGATAGTCTATGTCTGAAGGGTTAGGGGAGAGTTTTCAGAGAGAGTCTTGCACTACAGAGTGGCTAGGAAGGATGGGGAAAAATATCATGATGTATCTATTGTAGCACAGTGCACAAGCCTAAGATGATTGAACGAATAATAATAAAGAAGTGAGTCATTGTGGACATAGCCCAAGGATTGGGTGAACCACCATAAATTCCATGTTTGAATGTATCTTTTGATGTGATTGTTCATGGCAGTTATGTTTATGCATGATTAGATATATCTCTTCTTTTTATATGAATGATGCACAATAGTTATGAATGTTCTAATGAATGGTCTATGTCGGAATCTACGTTATAATGGTGTTGTATAATTGAGGTTACCAATTAATAAAGGGATGAGAGACACAACATATTGCACACAGGGTATATAAGTATCAGTGAACATGTTGATGACCTCACTTCCCCTGATCCCTATAGAAACTTAGTTCCTGTAGTCCCAGTAGATACCTCGAATGAGACTTCACTTGCATCCAGGTGATGTCGAAAGGGACAGTATATGAAGGGTTTTGTTGGTTAGATAAGTTGAACCTAGGGTCTTACAATCGTGCACCAAAAAATGGTTTTGTTGCGAGGACTTAGAATATGTAATTGAGGGAATGTTTTGGAGGTCGACTAAGAAAAAGATCATCGAATGGTTGGAAAGGAAGGAATGAGAATTTTCTTGAGGATAGAATATAAACCCTTAGATGACAAATGAATAATGTTTGTAAAGGTATGTGTTCAGAAATCTGCATGAGATTTTCTTTTGCGAAATTTTGATTATTTTTACTAAATGGTTAGAAAGACTAGTGGAGAATACTGGGAGATATTGTAATGCAACACTGAGGAACTGGACTCCTGAGTTAGTAAGACAATTGAATTCTGTAAGTATTAAGACTTTCTGCGTAGTCGATTTCTGGTTAAATAACATACCGGGGGGTTATATTATGGAATTTGCAGTAGATTCTACCTAGTCATATGGTGTTGCAGAAATAGATTTATTCAAGGTTCTGCCCAGAAGGTTTATGAAATCATTGGGTACCTAGAAAAATATGTTGTTGTGTGACAAATGTGTGATGACAATGGAATTTTATTTCTAAGGGCCTACATGCACATAGGGGAACTGGGCGATGACCAAGGGATGGTATGAAAGTAGGAAAGAATGAAGAAATAAATGAAGAAGGAAGGGAGGAACTGAGGATGCATAGAAATGAAGAAGGTATATCAGAAGAAGAAAATGTTTTTGGAGTACTACACAGTGGAAAAAGGTACAAGAGGTTGAAGACTGGGGATGAGGAAGGAGAGACGCACAATGAGTATGAGAGCATGGAACCATTTGCAATAGTCTAGATCATGGAAATGCCACACACAGAAAAAGAGGAAGATGATTCTCAGTTTATTCCTATAATAGAAGAGTCGTTAAGTCCAACTCATGTTGGATCCTGTGTTGATTCCATGACCCCATGTGTGTCACTGATATTTGAGGTAACATCCAAAGATTTTCAAAAGAACTTGTAGTTAGTTGAGGAAGACAAAGTAGTAGTAGCCAGAGCAGTGGAAGTAGTGCATCGATTCAGAGTCAACCAACATCACTGAGGGGAGGTACTACAAAATACAACATGACAGGGTTAGACAACACATTGAGACTGCCTGATTTCTAGGGAATTCGGTCAGAGGATCCATAACAACATCTATTTGTATGTGAGACAATTTGGGCTGCGAAGAATGTCGAGGATGAGGTCGTAAAGATTGCACAATTGGAAACAACGTTAAGAGGCTGCACATTAGTATGGTACATGAAACTCCAGAGTACTACACCTAAAGATCAAGCAAGGACATTAGCATAAATTAGACAAGCATTGTTAAAAGAGTTCAAGAACTCGAAGTATGATTCGCAGTACATCACATAACTGAAGGAAATCAAACAAGTGTAGATTGAATTAGTTTGAGACTACGATCAAATATTTAAGGATTTGATGGGTAGGTTGACATTCCAGATTCTTCATCAAAATCACCAGGAATGGTTTATTTCAGGACTATTACTACACATTCGTTGCTCATTGGTGCAACAAAAGGTTACGTCGCAACCCGAATCCTTGGAGATTGCGATGAAGCTAGAATAATATCCCGTAAGGGATGGTGGGGAGATGGCTCAAGTCCAAACACAATTAGTTTCCTTGACAATTCAATTAGCTTAAACTGAAGAAAGGAAATGAGAAGAGGTAACAAGTTTGGTGCGTCAAGTGTAGAACTGAAGGCCACCATAAGAACAAATGCCCAGCCTTTGCACAATATTTGACAGCTGGAGCACTAAATCCATTACCAGAAGGGGGGTATTGTGAAATATGTAAGAAAAGGGGCCATCATCCACATGATTGTCCATTGCTACAGAAATACTAGAGTACACTAAGGAATCTATTTTGTAAATTTTTCAAGTCAGTAGGGAATAAAGCGAAGGACTATCGCACATTCAATTTGATGAGAGAGCACACTTCATATATGTGTTGGATTCAGGAGGAGAATGATGTGACAGAAGGATGTGGTATATAGTATAATAATCATAAAGGATTTAATCCAAGAAACCGAGGATTTGGTAGAGGAATTTTTGGAAGAGGAGGTAAAGGTCCAATAATTTTCTAAAATTGTAATCAACCAAGGCACTTAGCTCCTCATTGACTGAATCCTTGTACAACCTGCACATATTGTAGAGCAATGGATCATGCAAAATATTGTCCTGAAATACTTGCGAAATGGTAGGAAAGAGGGAATAAGAACCATAACCTAAATCAGAACATGAAAAATATATCAATCGAGAAACACAATGAAGGACCTAGAATAGAAGGTGTCACACGTGAGGGAGATAGAACATGGGATGATGTGACAAATGAAGGGTGGCATGTTGAGCAATGGGTAAGGAAATCAGTAGGGCCTATACTGACATTTGACCCACAACAAGAAAAGAAGACATATCAGAGGAAAATAAAAGAGATACTAGGACCAAATTGGGTAGCATCAACATCATTTGCACCTCCTATGGTCAACATGCCTCTGGTATGTGATCATACTATGCTAGAAAATCTGCTTGAGAAGGTAAGTACTCTAAGAGATTTTCTGAGAAGTTATGTATAATTGATGAAAGATGAAATTGCATTGAATAAATTATGTGAAATGATTGATCATTGTGCACAAGAAAGGAAAATTTCTACCGCACATAGGGTAGTGAATCGATTACTACGCAAAAAGAGGACCAATAGAGAGTTCAGACTAAGTGCATAGATTGAGGAATATGATGTGGACAATGTCATTTTAGACTTGGGTTTCGATGTAAATGTGTTACCAAAGTAGACATGGGAAATGATGGGGAAACCCAAGTTTATATGGTCTCCCGTCTAGTTAAGATTGCAAAACCAACATAATATAGTACCAATTGGTCAATTGATAGGGATACTTTTGAATATAGATGGGTTGCGCAATATAGCAGACTTCGAAGTCATTGAAATCGTGGATGATAGTCATCCATATTCACACTAATGGGTTTATAATGTGCTTTTTACAATGAGGAAATTATTAATCTGAAGAGGAGGAAAATGATATTTGAGGTAGGAGACATAAAAGTTACTGCACCATTAGATCCAATAAAAGGAACAAGGTACTTAGAGCCAACGAAAGGGAACAAAATTGAAAACATGTATAATACGATTGCACGAATGGATGACTATGATAACTCCACTGCATATGATGCACTAAGTTGGAGAGGCATTATCTCATGTGCGTTGGACTTAGAGGAAGGTTTTTAACATTGGTAGCGAAGGATGCATGAAGTACCTGCTAGAGGATGTGCCTGCATTACTCGATCGTTGCGCTAGATTGGAATGGAGCTATGTGACCCACCCAAGTATGATGTTTTGACTGACATAGAATATTTCATATAGGCATTTGAGTTGCAGATACTCGAACAACAAAGATTGTTGTTATTAGATGTTGTCTTGAAGGCCACTCCAGTCAGATGGTGGGATACACACAAGGAAGGAATATAAGACTGGAAACAATGTAGAAGATTGATGCAAGTTAGATTCAGTATCGAGGTGGAGTATACTGCGCAAAAGTATACAAATATAGGTGATCCAACTGTTCATGTTGAGTAGTGTAGAAAGATATGGAGATAGATACCGAAGAAGGAACGAATGCACATGTTTATACATACATTGGATACAATTCCTAAGAACTGGTACCTAGAACTTGAAATGCATAGAAAAACAATGAATTGGGACCAATTATTTCAAAGGTTTAAGGTAACATTTACATTTGAACATGATATCCATTACTAGATGCAACTTTTCATGCCATTATAACTAAGATCATTTCAGAAGAAGGCCCAATGGAAGTAGTACCTATGTGTAGTGCGCACAGAGCTTATATGATTGTTCATGAATTACTGGAATGTTATAATGTTGCTAAATAAGAACAAGATGAGGAAGATCCCAAGACTAAACAAGTACCTAGAAATGAGAGGCAACGTGCAGTAGAAGGATCAAAGCTTGAATCTATTGTGTATGCACAACCACTAAAAACATTGAAGGTAAAATATTGGGATAGAATAAAATCCAAAATTTGCATAGATAGGCGATTACTAGAATGATGAAGTTGTGGAGAAGATTGAATATTTATTATACGAGTATCAGAATATATTTCCAACTGAATTCTCAGAAACGAAAGGGATATCTAGGGATTTAAGAGAAATGACGATCCATTTGCAGCCAGGTGATAAGCCAGTAAGACATATACATTATATACTGAATCTAAAATATAAAGAGAAGGTAAAGGCATAGATAGAACAAATGTTAGAATCTAGAATCATTGAACCAGTTGTGGAATCAGAATGTAGAAGTCCAATGGTAGTGAAATATAAGAAAAAAGGGGGACTCTGGATTTGTGTAGACCTAAGGAAGTTAAATGATGCATGTCTGCATGATCCATTTCCAACATCGTTTACAGACGAAGTGATAGATAATGTAGGAGGGAAGGAGGCCTATTCTTTCGAAGATGGATTTTCAGGATATCACCAGAATAAAATTGAGCAAGAAAACAGACATAAGACTACCATTATGACAGAGTTGGGAAGTTATCAGTACACAATAATTTTTTTTGAGTTGAAGAATGAACCTACAGGTTTTTCAAGAGTAGTTGTCGCATATTTTAAGGAATTTATTCATAAGTTCCTTGAAGTTTACTTAGATGATTGGACTATTTTTAATCTATTGAAAGATCACATATAAGTACTCAGGTTAATGTTGGATAGGTGTAGAAAGTTGCATATTTCAATGAATTTGAAGAAATGTATTTTCTGCGTGCCTTTTGGAATTTTGTTGGTCCATGTGGTATGTAAGAAAGGCTTATTAGTGGATCCTACCAAGGTTGCAGTGATTTTGGACTTACAACCACACAATTTAGTCAGACAATTGAGAGAAACCATGGGTCATACATGATACTACAAGAATTTCATTAAGATTTATGCACATATTACAACACTTATGGAGAAGTTGTTGAAGAAAGAAGTGAAGTTCCAGTGGAATAAAGACTGTTAGAAAGGTTTGGATACATTGAAGAAAAAAATAATGACCACACCAATATTGATATTTATGGATTGGGGAAAGATAATTCATGTTCATGTGGACATGTCAAATAGAGATTTAGGTGTAGTATTATCTTATCCAGGAGAAGGAGACATAAACCATCCAATTGAATTTGCAAGAAGGAAGTTGTCAACAAAAAAAAATTATTACATTACCATAGAACAAGATGGATTAGCAATGGTATTTGCAGTGTATAAGTTTAGACATTATTTGTTGGGTTCTCATTTTAATATGTATACATACCATTATGCACTAAGATACTTCGTGACCAAGCCTATATTGGGGGGGGAGAATATGCAGATAGTTGATGTTGTTCCAAGAATATGATTTTGAGTTTCTTGTGAAACTGGGGGAAATTGAATGCAGGACCAGATCGCTTATCACACATACTATCAAGAGAAGATGTAGGGAATCTAGATGACAAATTGTTAGATGCACAATTATTTGCAATTAAAATGGTGGATGAGTACTTCACAAACATTGTGTAGTTTTTAATTAGATGAATGGTCCTGTTAGACATGACAGTTGCACAAAAGAAACAATTAGTGGTTAAATTAGTGGACTACCAGCTAATTGCAGGGAACTTATACAAGTTAGGTGCATATAGGATATTAATACGATGTTTGTTAGAGAATGAAAGTCCAATGATACTTTCAAAAGAACATGAAGGAATTGCATGACACTCTGTAGGTAAAGTGACCACACATAAGATTTTTTGTGTAGGGCTCTGGTGGCCCACACTTCACAAGGATGCTAAAGAATACTATCATGAATGTGATGTTTGTTAAAGGGTGGGAAAACCATCCAGAAGGAAGGATGTGCCTTTGAACCTGCAGGTTATGTTGCATGTATTTGATAAATGGGAAACATATTGTGTTGGATCAATCAACCCACCAATGAGAAGATCAGAAGCTATGTATATAATCACTGCGACAAAGTATTTGAGCAGATGGGAAGAAGCAACACCAGTTTCGTACTACACCATGGATATTGTTATGTGGTTTCTCTTTGAGAATGTAGTTACACAATTTGGATGCCTGCACCGTCTACTGAGTGATCAGGGGACACACTTCCTAAATAAGACAATTGCAACATTGTCTGAGGAATTTCAAATTCATCGGAGGAGGAGTACGTTGTATCACCCTCAGGACAATGGGAAAGTAGAAGCCTTTAATAAAATTATGGAGAATGATCAGACAAATATCTGCAATGTAGTAAGGGATGATTGGGACTTAAGGATACCTAGAGTATTATGGGCATATAGAACTATAATTAAAAAGTTGACCAGAGAGACACGTTTTATGTTGGTCTATGAACAAGAAGTAGTAATGCTAATGGATTTTATTGTTCCTAGCATACGCATTGCAACAATTACTGATCTTTCAGACTATGGTGCAATAGAGGAGATGTTGTCACGGTTTCTAAAGCTTGAGGAAGATTGATTTGTCACAGGGTTCCATTAGCTAGTTCATAAGGCAAGAGAAAAGGCATGGCATGATAGACATATTAAACATAAAAAGTTTCAAGTGGGGGACTTAGTATTACTATACTACAACAGGTTTATGCAACATCTAGAAAAGTTTAGAATGCATTGGTTAGGACCATATGTAATTAACTATGTGACAGAAGCAGGTGTTGTGCAGTTGGAAAAATTGAATGGTGAAGTCCTGGGAGGAATGGTCAATGGAATTCGACTGAAAATTTAAAGAGACAACCGACCTCCCACACACTGGGATGAATTACGGAAGAACAAATGTACCATATTAGTGTATTATAGTAGGAAAAAGGACAAAAGAAACAAAAAGTGGGAAAAAGAGAAAAGAAAAACAAAGGAAAAACATGAAAAAAATAAGTAAGTTACAATGACAGTAAGTACACAAAATAAGTGAGTGTCGTGCAGATGGATGAAACTGCGTCGGTTAGGGAGATTACATGCAGAAGCCAAAAACAATACGCATAATATGACCGACAAGGTTGTTAAAGACATTAAAAGGAGACACCAACAGTTAAAAAACATTAATGACAAAGCATAAAGATGACACATAGTCATAAATGGAAAAAGTCGTGAGGGATCATGACAGACTACCAATACAAGGAAGAACTCCAACGATATATTTGGTAACAAAGAAACATTAAATAATGCATTGAGAACACCATTGGTGGATTAGACCGTTAGTTCAGGTGCAGATGTACAACGACAATTTTGGAAGGGTTATATAAGCACACTGGGGGTTGACAAGGAAAGTGTATTTACATGCATAAGCATTGTGAGAATATAAAGAAGACCATATGTGAACTAGGGCTGAAAGAAATAAATTATAAAGTAAAAAAGGGAGCATCGGTCGCAGAGATAAATGGCATCACCAAAAGTTGGGGAACCAGCTGTCGTAACACAAAATCCATTCTGAATGCGACCATCGATCACACCAACATTCAAGGAAATGCCCAAAGCTTTGACTTCATAGCCGAGGTTTCGCATGGATTACATATCTCCAATAAAGGACACCGCACCATAGGTTAGACCACCCAAGGATGCCAAGTACCCACTGATTATGCCAGACATACCACTCGATGTCATTATTGAAGGGGACATGATGGGAACGGTTTTTGCTTTGAAGTGTTTGGACCATGACACAACATATCCACAAACTTTTCTTGAGTTAGGATGGTACAAGTATTTACACACTAAAAGTATACCAGGGATAGGTGCAATATTGGTCGAGCCGCAAAAATGGGCGACTCGGTTATAAAAATCAGGGATATTAAACTTGTTAGAAATCCCACACTTTGCAAGGATTCTAGAAATAAATGCATGCATTAAGTTGTTATTGAGTTGCGTTCACAAAGGGAATTTGTGGATAGAACCACCAATATCTATTGATACGCAATTGATTGAGCGGATAATGGGATTGTTGACAGAAGGGGATGATCCAACAACAATATTCGCAAATAAGTCTAAGGAGAAATCACTATATTAAAGTATGAAAGAGAAGTTCAAAACCTTTAGAGGAAAGAGAGGGTTGGACATCGCCATCATAAGTGATGATGTAATTAGGTTTGCAACACAGGTATTGACGTGGAAATTACTAATGAAATGTCAGAAGGATGATGTTTTGACCACATTAATAATAGTTGTGGAGAAGTGCATAGAACGAGTCCAGATGAATTGGGCCACTTTTATTTCGATCAATTTATGATAGATTGCATTGAATCCTGGGAGAAATGCATGGAATTTCACTATGCCTGACTTCTCATACTGATAGAATTGGCTTCCTGGAAGGAGCCAAATGACTGTGATTTTTTTAAAACATCACGAAGAGATCATGCAGCGAGGTGATATGTTAACTTATGGCATACTGCACATAAGGGGAGACAAAAAGATAACAATTCCACCTTCTATATCTACATTGACACGATTAGGAACATCATAAAGTACAAACCACACATCATTGCCAAGACTATGTAGAACTATTAGGATATTGTGCGCTTCAAAGAAAGGATGCAGCATGTGTATATCCAAGCTAAAAGAGACCCGACGTGTTAGTGGATGCCAAAAATATTTAAGTTGATAGAGGAGGATGTATGCCTTATTTCCAATGACTGGGACGAGGAATGGAAATTTCTAGTTGAAGAAATAGAGCACCCTGATGAGGAAAAGGAATGAGACAATGAATATGAAGAACCAGATGTGGCACAAGGCGGTGAAAAAGGAAATGACATAGGAGACATGCAAGAGATAGTACCAAACATAAGGGAAAAGAGGAAATACAAAGGTAAGGGAACAATAACAACTCCACACAAGAAGATGAAATCACATAAACCACCAACTATATAAACCTTGACCGATGATAACATTGATAAAATTGGCTACCAAGTGAGGGATGCAACATAGGAGGCAATTCAACAAGTGTTACAACTACAAGAAGACATGAGCAAGAAGGTGCAAGAGCAGTTGACAACATTGCAGTAGAGGTTGGAGGTAATGATAATAGTGCTAGAAATAAGATCCGATGAAGGCTATCTAGTAAGAAGGACTGGAGACGGAAGGGCCACCACTTTGTACATGCCATATATTGTAGTAGGGCACCAAATTTGCAAGATCTATTCTAAAGTAATTGAGTTACCTATGCAGGAGATGAATAAATAGGCACAGATACTAAGTCACCTCAACTTAGTCTTGTCACAAATACCCATGTAAGGTTTACAAGGATTGTGTGCATGGGTGGCGCAGAAACTACAGTTCCGCACATAATCAATGGAAAATGAGTTAACCAAGGTAGAAACAGATAAGGAATACTTGTATAAGGTTCATAATGAAGTATTTCACAAGAAGGATGAAGCCAAGAAAAAGGTTGAGAGAGTACAACAAGCCATCCAGAATATATAAGGGGGTATTCCCGAGATACCTGTGGTAATAGAATCCACAATAGAGGAGCATATACAAAAATCAATGAAGTAATTAAAGGATTCCGCAACAATATTGGAGAGTTGGAAACGTGCACGACACCAAGGACACCAACTGTGGATAAGGAAAAAAGAGAAAAAATAGCCCTAACCTCAGTCACAAGCATTAAGAGTCTTGGTGAGGAGTGCACGAGGATATGTGAAGAAATCACATGGATTTGGACGCAACTGATGGTGAATCTAGATATGAAGGAAATCGACGAAAGAATAAGAAGTGCATAGGAGAAGGTGCAAAAATCCAATGAAAGCATAAACACTCTGCCACCAGTGGAATGCATGCCAAATATCCTTGCGATCATACAAGTATACAATGAGATAGAGCAGTTGAAGGAATAGCAAAAGAATATCGCACAATTATTGGAACCCCTAGAGGACTAAGCACTCAAGATAATAGGGGCATTGGTAGCGACACAAGGCACGGTGAAGCAAGTCGAGCAAGACTGCGAGGAGAAGATTGCAACATTAACGACACAGGCCGTAGAAGAAATAAAATGGTGCAAAGTCAAAGTTTTATCACCCATTTTAACCCCATTAAGGGAAACACATGCAATGTTTGTCACTTGGATCCTACTACATACCGAATCCCAAAATTGAGTTGCAAAAAAAATAATGAAGAAATAAATGACCTTCAATTATATAGAAAGTTATTTTTTCCATATGATTCAAACACCAATAAGGAAACATCTTTCTTAGTTACATAAAACTCTCCACAACATGTGCATTGTAGAACCTTTGTAATGATTTTTTTTCAAGCTTCTTTATCAAGTTTGTTCTTTAACTTTGACTTCAAGAATGATAGTGCACTAAACATTATCTCATCCTCCACTAGCTACATGTAATTCTCTTTTAGTCTTGACATCAAAAATATAATTTCATTAGAGAAATTTTGATCTCATGTTAATATGTATCCTATGATGAACACATAGGAAACAAATGCATATACCATTTTTCTCTTCGCTTAGATAAGTAGAGATCATTTCCATTTTAAATAACTAATATGTCTTTTAAAAAAAAACATAAAATAAACATAGTAGATACTAAAAGGTGAAGGTGCTAAAGTCACGCCACAAAGTGAAAGGAAATAAATTTTGTTCCTAGAGCAAGAATTCATAAAAGGACGAAGGTCCTAATTAATATAGAGAGGAAAAGCTCTTAGGATAGGGTCGTAGATTTTAAAGAAGTCAAGTTCCAGTGCCATCAATCCTTCACAACCTCTATTTAAAATGGAAGTGATTGTGGACATCAAACCCTATTAAGTTGATATTGTTGATGTTAAGTTGAATCATTGGTTGAAAGAGTTAAAAGTGTACTTAAATGTCCATAATATAGATGAAGAGTAGACACTTTCATTTAATCGATTGAAACTAGAGGGCCATGCACTAACCTAGTGGGAAAGCCACATGAATACATTTAGGTGGGAGGGTAATCCACCAGTAACAAGTCGGGGGTGTTTAAAACCCTCATCAAGTCCTAGTTTTACCCTATTCGATGTGTAGAGGACTAGTGGATCTGTTTTCATCGCTTCAATCAAAGGCATGGGCATAGTGTTCTAGAGTACACCACCGAATTTAGGAAGATGGTGATTATGTTGGGTATCTCTTTGAAGAACTTAGATTTACTCCTAAAGTATCTGGGAGGTCCACAGAGTCATTTTTGAAAGTAGGTGATGCTCTTCAAACAAAGGACCATTGTTAAGGCATGTGTAAAAGAAAAATGCCTGGAGAGCATATGTCATAAGAAAGGACAACTCGATGGTTCTAAACAAAATGACCACCAAGATGCTTCCAACGAGGGGAAGAAAAGTGGAAAGGAAAATAAAAAAAATATGAGAGTCATTTCACATTAATGCAAGGATCCAAACAACCATTGCAACCATTGTAATATGGATGGTCACATCGAAGATAAGTGTTGGAAGCTACATCTAGCTATAAATCCAAAGAACAGTAAGAAAGGATGCCAAAAAGAAGAACCAGTTAGTAACGGATTCCAATAACCTAGAAGAGAGTGGCTTGGATATGGATGAGAACGCAAGAAAATAAAGCAAGGAGATAAGACAAAAATAAAGGAAAAGAAACATGCAAGAGAAAATAAAGGAAAATAAGCATGCATATGCGAAGGCGGGAAAAACACACATGAACTATGTGTTGTCATGAGTTATAATGAGTCATGATGAGTTGTCATAGGGTTTTGTGATAAGATAATATGGTTTTGAGCCCTAAGCTTTGTGTATACATATGTAATGGGTTGGGAAGAATAGATTGTTGTTGTTGCTGATAGAATAGATTAAGAATGAGAAAGAGTTTATGCCTAAAGGGTTATTCGAGAGTTTGCATAGAGAGACTTGCACTACATAGAATCTAGGAAGGATGGGGAAATATATCATGATGTATCTATTGTAGAGAAGTGCACAAGCCTGAGATGATTGCAAAATTAATAATAAAGAAGCCAGTCATTGTGGACATAGCCCAAGGATGGAGTGAACCACATTAAATTTTGTGTCTGAATGTATCTCTCAATCGGCTTCCCATCCATAATACCATGGATGGTTACCATCCTGCAACCACCCTCGACATCCGTGACTAGTTCTGCGTTCTCTGTCATCCAGGTCCCAGAGGGTCGTTCTATTTCGATTGTCTTCTACGCTAGGACCAATACAATATGATAGAATGCATACAAAATATAGACCCTACGATATACTATACAACGCATGCTTGTTTGAATTTTCAATTTTAAATTTGTTAATGCAGTGCTCATTTGAATTTTCAATTTTGAATTTAATAAAGGCACCAAGGATCGATCCCCATTCCAATGCAAGTTTTGAATTTGTAAACCCGCCCAGCCTATGATTTTGAATTTGTAAACACGCCCCCCCAGCCTTTTCGTTTTCCTAAAATTAAATCATTTATGCGAAAATTTCTTATGATCTCTTGGTGAGGATATATATCAATGGTTAGAAGGTTTGGGATTTTAAAGAAAACCGTAACTAAACACAACAACGGAAAGGTAAGCAACGCTAAGTGGAATCATTCGTAATATAGTATACTCTGCAGACAGAAAGGAATTCTAAGAGAGAAAATATGGTTGTGTCCAAAACAAATAACACAACAGATTTTCTTTCATATCGAATTATTTTGTAGATGAACTAAGCGACTCCTTTCAAGTCACAAACATTGTCCACATCTTCATGCTCTAGTTGTAAGATCCAAAGAAAGAAAGGCTTGGAGCAATGCATTCTTACACCTTATTTTCTCCAATGTGATTCCAAGAAATTCCTCTTGGTGCACAAAGTCTTCGGAAATGGCCATGTTATCAAATTACTACAGATTTGTTCCATTGCTATAATGTAGTCTACTAGGATATCATTCTGATGCAGGAGCATCGCTCACCTAGCAAAGCGAGCCAGTGCGGGGAGCAAGGAGAGACCAGCTGGACAGCGTCAGCATTAAAATTTTGAAACATTGAAATATGGCTGCGCCAAACATTA
>SNQJ01S0013603.1:212815-243021 GCA_010110895.2 Picea sitchensis
AAAACCCAAATTTCTCAATATGTTTCCTCATAATAAACTGCATATTGATTCTATTAATGCTGCTTGTAATTCCACTATGACACAAATACTTACCCTTACGAAGCAATCATGGAAGAACATGCGAACAATAGGAGCTCCCATAGAGTTGTCCTGCTTCAAATGTTTGTTAACAACCGTGGCAACGATTTGCACCACGTTTGGACAAGTCTTGCTGTAGAAAATTGGGTCCAGGGTGGCCTGTGCAGAGCCTGGATCCATTAACAGCCAGCCTGAGCCTACTATCATCAACATCAATGCCACGACTGAACCAGCCATAGTTCTGAGCACTTGTGCTACTGAAAACTCGAGCTTTGATTGTGAGAGAAATATATATCTCATCTACTTATTGAACAAAACACTTTTATTGGCTATAAACAAGTCACTCTGAGACTTGTTTATAGCCAATAAACAAGTCACGTGAATGTACTTGTGAATGGATTCACATTCACCTGCTCAGGTCTCTTTATATTGAAGGGAAGACAACCATGGTTGAAGGGAAGACAACCATGATTGAATGCTGACAATTCTGCGTCGTTGTTGATTTATATTGACAGCTCAGTGTAGTTTGGCGCATTCAAAATGTTTCATTTTTGGGTTTTTGGTTGAGATTTTAAAATCATAAACATAATTCCAAAATGTTATAAATAGGGATATCTGAGTTTATGTTGATTGAAAATAGCTCTATCTATTAAGCAAATCGCTAAATTTTCTCATCTATTAATTAAATCCTTCTATTTATTAATTATTTACACTCAAATAGAGTTATGAGTTTAGTATCAAACCTTAACTTTAAATTATTGAGGTGTTAAAATATTAATCATGAGAATTGATGAATCAAATCTTAATTTATTTTATTGAAAGCTATTTCTTAACATTTTAATTAATATAAGGTATCCATTCATTAAAAGATATCACTTAATGTAATAACAACATAATAAATATCACTCAATGTAATAACAACATAATACATAATACATAGTAGATATTTTATGAGGACAATACAATTTTGAACAAATAGTGTATAAGCATAAAATTAATATTCCATATTAGCTATTTACATAATATTTGTGAAAACAGTTGATAATAACAATGATGTACTTAAGTTTAGTAGATGAAATGAAATTACACTCTATAAAACTCATATTATATATACTAAAAGCAACTTTGTATTTATGTTGTATTGATAAAAGAAGCTTATACTCATTAAAATCCATGTTATATACATAGTCAAATCACATATACAGATTATAATAAAAAGTTTATTTTAATAATTAATTATTTTAATATGTTGTGGTATATACAATTTCATGCTATGTTGTTTATCAAAATTCAGTTTTCCTTTAAAAATAAGTATAAGTAAATTATTTCTTCTTAACAATTCTATTTTTTAATCATATATTATTAATATGTAAATTATTTTTTCTTAACAATTCCTTTTTTTAATCATATATTATTAATATAAAGCAATTTTAACAAATTGCAAAGAAGATGTTCTAGTTAATTTTTCTTTTACAATTTATTTTTTAATAATGGACATTTTCATTTTTTAATAATTTATCATGGATATAAAATGATTATAACAAACTTTTATGAATATGTTATAAGTAAATTTTTTTCTTCCTACAAGAAACTATTTCATCTTTTAATAATATCTCATAAATGATTTTAACAAACTCTAATTTAATTAAATGTATTTCTTCTCATAAGTTGAGAAACAATATCATCTTTTAATAATATCTCATAAATATGAAATGATTTTAACAAACTTAACTTTAATAATGTATTATGAGTATACAATGATTTCAACTATCATTTGTTTCAAACAATCTCATCTTTTAATAATATTTCATAAATATAAAATAATTTTAATAAACTGAAATTTAATAATGTATCATGGCTATACAATGATTTCAACCATCATTTGTTTCATATATAATCTTTTTTATAATTCCAGTTATTTATAAAGTTTGTTTGAGATAGATGTCAACCTCCATTTATTTGCTATATTTTAATTAAAATGACTAAAACACTAAAAAAAATTATTATATATTAACCAGGTCAATTATATATGACTAAAGCACTAAAAAGTTTTATTATATATTAACCAGGTCAATTATATATTGACATATATATAATCTGTTTTATAACTCAAAATTATTTATAAACTTTGTTTGCAATACATGTCAATCTCCATCTATTTTTTATACTTAAATTAAAATGGCTAAAGCACTAAAAAGTTTTATTATATATTAACCACGTCAATTATTATATATTAATCAGGTTAATATCTGTTTATTTATTATATTTTAATTAAAATAGGTAATGTACTAAGAAGTTTTACTGCATTTAGTAGATGAGTTTGTTGTTAATGACAAAGTGAAGAATTCTTGATATCATGGTGAACATTAGAGATACTAACAACTGTTAACTTACTTAACTTTTATTAGTCCCTCAACTAGTTTGCTATTGATTTGACATTAATTTTCTTTATATTTTAAATTTGTTTGTAAAATGTAACGTTTAAGTTAAGAAAATAAATATATATTTTTTGATATAGTAAAAATATGTATTTTCTCATTTCTAATTAGTTAATATATTTCAAGTTTTATTGTTTCCTTTAAGTATTTCAATATTTAAAACTAATTACATAATCAACAAGATTTTAATTGGTTGTATGACATATATAGTACTTATTACACCACCACAATAAAAATATATTTTTAAATTTACATTTCCCAATATAAAAAAATAAATGAATCATTTCTCAATATAAAAGAAGACATAAATAATAATATTAATATTTTGAATGTGTCATGTCATAACATATTAAAATGTTATATAAATTAAAATATTTATTATATATTTTATAATATATATGTTAACACATTAAAATAGTATATATATTAAAATATATATTATAATATTATATAAATTATTATATAAAATATATATGTTAACATATAAAATATTATATATATTAAAATATATATTATATAAATTATAGTATATATTATATATTTTATAATATATGTATACATTAATACATAATATATTATATATTAAAATGAATATTATATTTTATAATATATATGTGAAGATAGTAAAATATTATATATATTATAAAATGTGAAATGTTTATTTTTATTTTTTATTTTTTAAATATGATTTGCATTTGGCTTGCTTACTTTAACTAACTAGAAGGAAATTTAAGTTAATTCCAAAACTATATGGAGCTACATTAAAGTAAAATAATGGTAAGATATTATAAACTATGTGTCATCATGGAGCAATAAGGCTTTTTCTATCCTTGTGAGTCTATGTAGAATTCTTTTAAGAAGCTGATTTCTTTTAAGATTATGAAACTAGCTTATTTCTTAGCATATTATTCATATTTCAAGATAATCATCATGAATAGTTATAGGGTGTTAATTATCATCTTCATTTTCAAATTTACTTAGAAAGGACTAAACTACCATGCAACTCTTGTTTAGATAAACCTGCTATTATTGGCAATCTAACTAATGTTGGGACTATTGTGCATGCATGGGATACTACTAACTATTGAATCCCCTCGGCGATTGTAATTAATGTTTACTCGGTAATGTTGTAATTACCCCTATTATTGCCTATTGAGTCTGCAATTGCAATTGTACTCAATATTTTTATAATTACATCTACTAGTGCATATTGGATATATTGTAATCACACCTATTGGTCCTTGAATGAACAACTACAACTTCGATACAACGCCATAAATGATCAAATAATTGTTTGCGGTTAAACCTAATTTCAGAGGAATTAGGGACTCTAGGTTCTCCGTAATTGCCTACATTGTTCATTGTCTTGTTTCACACTATAATATCAAGTTAAACATTAATGAAAACTTGTCTTCACCCATGGCATTATGATTAATTAATGGAAGAAACTTCTTGTAAAAGATGTTGAGCGTACAATTTCAACCTGCTTCTGCTTGGCTTAATACACGTCCAATCTGCATATCGAACTTGTTTTACTGCAATTAGAACTTGTTTTATTCTCCGTAATAGGTTACATTGTTCATTGTCTTACTTGTTTCACCATATAATATCAAGTTAAGCATTAATTAAAACTTGTATTCACCCATGGCATTATGATTAATGTTTAGCAGAAAATTTCAACCTGCTTCTGCTTGGCTTAATACACATACAATCTCCATATCGAGCTTGTTTTACTGCAAGCATTTACTTTAGAACAAGTCTGCTCTAAGAAACTATAATCCAGACTTTATTAGTGTATTGGATCATCTCATAACATTTGTTTCCTCTATCTTAGTCACAATTTTTCCACTCTCATGAGTTTGTTTCTTTTCTATAGAAATTCATGAAGCAATAACAAATTCAAATCATAAATTTAATAAAAAAATTAGGAGAAAGCCAAATTAGATTAAATTCAGCAATGTGCTCACTTAATCACCTATGTGTAGATAATATGAAGTCAACACTTAATTCAACTCAAATAAAAAATAATCGACAAGCTTCTCTCAGGTCAAAGCAGAATGTGTCAGGCCACCCTTTTACTAGTTGCCCACAATAAACCAAAAGCCTCAATGAATAATCATGCCAAAAAACAAAACATTTGCGAGACTAGGTAAAGGGTACTAGTTGTTGCCTCATACTACATGAGCACATGATGCTAGGAAATACCAGTTAACGTCGAAAGAAAGATGTTGATGCCATATAGCAGGCCAAAGTAAATTCAAACACTAAGTTATCCTGGGCTACAAAGGCAGGGTTCATATTCTGAAAGTATGCACGATGCGTGTTAGAGTGTCACCAATACTCTCCAAAAGAACATAATCCCCAACTATTAAAGTGATGGACGTGGTTGGCATACCTCACAACTATTTCTCGCTTAGCAATCTTGGACATGAACTTTCTTGCAATGTGACAATCCCCAATCAAGTCAATCTCTCCAACGATGCATAGATCTCCTCTATTTGTGGGTGTGTTTGGTATCCCAGAACAAAGGCATGCACCCTACTCTTAACCTCAATCCAACTAAATCCATGGTATTTTCTCACTCCTGTGTCTTTCATCATTTTTCTCACTTTTGTTGCAGTTTCCCACCTTCCAGCTGCAACATAGATGTTGGACAGAGTTACATATGTTGCAGCATCTTGTGGGTCCAACTCAATTAAACATTCTGCAATGCATTTTCCTACCTCGAGGTTCCCATGAACTCTGCAGGCTCTCAGTAGAGTCCGGCATACAAAAGCATTAGGTCCAAATTGATAAAATGAGAAGCAGAGAATACAAAAAAAGATTAGAAATCATATTCAGTATATTGAGTATGTCAGAAAAGAGTACATTGAGAAAAGGGAAAAGAGCTGAGCTAAATAGGCTCAAGCAAATCAAGAAATGAAAGTACAGCTGGTCAGGACAGCTCACAGTGTACAACTGTTGAGGTTACATTATATTTAACACTCCCTCTTGGTCAGGACAACTTGCAGTGTACAACTGTTGAGGTTACATTATATTTAACACTCCCTCTTAAACTCCACAATTACAAACATCAGCACTGATAATGCCCAAGTGTTGTCTCTGAAAATCAAAAACGGATTTTTCGAGTGGCTTTGTGAAAATATCTGCGAGCTGATCTTGAGAGCCACAAAATTGAAGTGTTATGTCACCATTATTGACGATCTCACGAATGAAGTGAAATCGAGTGTCAATATGCTTGCTTTTCTTGTGAAACACGTGATTTTCGGATAGAGAAATTGTTGAGGTGTTGTCACAGAAGATAGGAGTTGGATCCTTTTCTGTATGTGACATATCATTCAATATTCTTCTCAGCCACATAGCTTAACAGGAAGCTGAGGTAGCAGTGACATACTCTGCCTCTGCAAATGATATTGATACAATGGATTTCTTCTTTGATGCCCATGAAATCAGGTTCTTGCCGAGGTGAAAAGCATGTCTTGAGGTGTTTTTCCTATATTCTAGGCTTTCAGCAAAATCACTGTCTCTGTAACCAGAGAGATGATTATCATCAGAGTGAGTGTACCATATGCCAAAATTGAGAGTTCCTACAACATATCTCAGAATCTTTTTCACCATCTTCCAGTGAGAATCTTTGGGGGATTCCATAAACCTTGAAACAAGGTTGATTGCATACATTATATTAGGCCTATTTGTTGTAAGATACAACAAACTGCCTACTAAAATTTTGTACATGGTAGAATCCATGGTAGGTCCTTCATCTTGCTTGCTCAATTTTGTGCCTAGGGTTATAGGAGTTTCTTGCAGTCTTCCATGCAAAATCTTTTGATGATGTTTGCTGCATACTTTTGCTGACAGAAAAAATTGTCTTTTGTTGATTGATCAACCTCAATACCCAAAAAATATTTCATTATGCCAAGATCTGTCATCTCAAACTCAGATTGCATGGCATGTTTAAAAATCGTTAACTCAAGATTTTCAGTATATATCATGTCATCAACATATAAACATACAATCGGAATTTTACCGTGTTGATCCATTTTGGTGTATAAAGTTGGCTCATTTTGGCTTCTGCTGAAACTACTTTTGATCAGGTAAGTGTCAATTATGTTGTACGAAGCTCTTAGAGCTTGTTTTAAGCCATACTGAGATTTCTTCAACTGATATACTTTGGTTGGTTGTTCTTTGACTTTAAATCCAGGTGGTTGATCCACATAGACCTCTTCTTCTAAGACACCATTTAGGAAAGCTAACTTGACATCCATCTGGTATACTTGCCATTTTTGTTGAGCTGCTATGATTAAGAGAGTCCTTACAGTGTCTAACCTTGCTACTGGCGCAAAAGTGTCACCATAATCAGTACCTGGTTGTTGTGAGAATTCTTTGGCAACAAGTCTTGCCTTCTGATTTTCAATCTACCCATTTTCATTGAGTTTAGTTTTGTAAACCCACTTGACACCAATACTTTTCTTGTGTCTCAGAAAATCAACAAGATCCCATGTCTTGTTCTTCTTAATGGAGTCAATCTCTTAGTTCATAGCTTGAACGCAATGTGGCTCCTTAGTTGCCTCTTTAAAAGATGTAGGTTGACATGACATTAAAGAAAAAAGGTTGTGATGTTCAATGTCATCCAACTGCTGATGAATTTCTCTCAAACTTCGAGTTCTCTGATTTTGAAGTTCAGAGGATGAGTCTCTGCTTGAAGTTGAGTGATCCTGAGAATTTTCAGATTGTCCGTGTACCTGGAATCTTGGAAGGAAAACTTGAGGTACTGGTTGTCTTGAGTCTTCTGTGTTTTCACGACTGGGAAGCAATGTATTTTGACTGTCCATTTTGCTGATTTTCAGATTCGTTTCAGAGTTGATTTTCCAGAAATTTTACATCTCTGCTGAGAATTAGTTTATTTGAGATTGGATTGTAAAGCCTGTAAGCTTTTGATGTTTCTTTGTATCCAGTAAACATACAATTCTCACTTCTGTCATCTAGTTTCTTCCTTATTTCAGAAGGTATGTGAGCGTATGTTATGCATCCAAATGTCCTTAGATGAGAAACATTTAGCTTTGTACCACTCCATGCTTCTTGAGGGACCTTCATCTTTAGACTGGTGGTTGGAGATCTATTCAAGAGATAAGCTGAGAATGCTACTTCTTTAGCCAAAAAAGTATTTAACAGACATTTATCTTTCAGTAGGCTTCTTGCCTTGTTCATTATTGTCTAATTTTTCCTTTCAACCACTCCATTCTGTTGTGGAGTATACCTGGTTGTAGTTTGGATGATGATGCCTTGTGATTTGTAGAAATTTGCAAATTATTTAGAGTTGTATTCTCCTCCTCCATCTGACCTGATTTCTTTTACATATTTGCCACTCTGTTTTTCAGCTTCTACTTTGAATTCTTTGAATTTTGCAAAAGTTTCAGACTTGTGTCTGAGAAAATAGATCCAGATTTTCCTACTAAAGTCATTAGTAAACGTTAGAAAATAAAAGCTACCACCTATTGACTCTGTTTTGCATTGGTTCACATAGGTCAGTGTGAAAGTTCGATATGTGGTTTGGCTTGAGTGGAGGACAATGGAAAACTAGTTCTCTTATGTTTTCCAAGTATGCAAGACTCACATGGGGGATTGTGCTCTTTGAAGATAGGGAGACCTTTGACTATGGAGTGCTTATGTAAAAGACTTAGACTCTGAAAGGGTAGATTTCCAAATCTTGTATGCCAAACCATAGTTTCATTGGGGGTGGATGCACTTTGTGCATATGTTTGGATCAGATTTGTAGTTCTGAGGTTCAGGGGAAACATCCTATTCTGAGTCATGTGGATTTCAGAAATCAATTTTCTATTGGGGGTTTTATTATATATCCTACATGATGCTCCCTCAAAAAGAACCTTATAGCCATGTTCAATGAGCCGTCCTACACTTAACAGGTTATGTTTCAGATCTGGAACATGGTAGACATTGTTTATGTCTTTCTTTACATTTTGTTTAATAAGAATAGGTATAGTTACTTTTCCCTGTAATTTGACTAAATAATCATTTGTAAGTGTAATATCAGACGAAATTGAAGAATCAATGCATTAAAGTAAATCTTTGTTACCTGTCATGTGATTTCTGCATCCACTGTCCAACAACCAGAGATATTTATGTTGTTCTTCAGTCTTTTGACATGAGAGAAACATACCTTCTGAGGTTTCTCCTGTATGAATTTAGACATGTGCTCTTCCTGAGAGATGATCTGCGTACTTCTTTCGGCATTCAAATTCATAGTGTCCAAACTTTTTGTAGTAATAACATTGTATGCTTGATTTGTCATTTGATCTTCTCCCTCTACCTCTTTGAGGCTAGCAATTCTGATTTTGGTTATGCTGTCTGTGACCTTGGAAAGATTGATTCAGGTTCTATTGTTTGTGACCTCCACTTGAGTGAGGGTTACTTGGATTGCTCCCTCTTACTTGGTGACCTCTTCCTCTTCCTCTGCCTCTTCCTTTGCTAAAAGATAATTGAGTTTTAAAGGCATTGGTGATTGACTCATCTTTGAGATGCAGTCTTGTCTCATGTGTCAATAGGGAACCAATTAGTTCATCTGTTAAAAAACGTGACAGATCCTCGAATTCAAGGATGGTTGTAACAACCATTTCAAATTTATTTGGTAAACTTATGAGGACTTTCTCAATAATGCGTTGATCAGGGATGGCTTCACCAATCAATGTGATCTTGTTCATGATTCCCATGACTCTGGTCATAAATTGATCAACATTTTTAGACTCTGTCATTCTTAAAGTCTTGAATTGTATCCGCAAGGTCTGCAAATTGACTGTTTTGACCTTGTCATTTCCTTGGTAGGATGATTTAAGGATGTCCCAGACCTATTTTGAAGTAACAGTGCCTCTGATTTTTGAGAAAATCGAGTTATCCACTGAATTTTGAATAAAAAATTTGGCTTTATTCTCTTTGTTCCTCTATGTTTCCTGAGTAGTTCATTTTTGGTTGGTCATGGCAGCAAGGTGTGCTAGGTCTAGTTCCACATATCCAAGATCCACTGGATCCCAACACTCTTGTGCTTGCAAGAAGGATCTCATTTGAAGAGACAAAAACTCATAATTCTTTCCAAGAAGAATCGATCCTTGAGTTGGTCCAAAGTTGCTAGACGTGACCATATTCAAAAAAAAAATTAACACATCAAAAAAATAATTGATAGAAAATTTCATGTCTACGTGTTTCCTGCACGAAAATCAGGTGTTCAAATTTCTTCAAGTGACTTCAGACCAAAATACATGGTGTAGACTACTTATTTGACTTCAATCTGGCTGGATTTGACTATCCGAGCGATAGATCTATTGATTCAGGTGTTTGAGCTCTGTTATTTTGCAACTATAGCAACTGTAATGGCAAAATCGGTCCAAATGCAAACTCAGCCGCACACAAATAATAACTGAGCATGAGCTCCTTCCTCACATGACCACTACCCGTGACCATTGGATTATCTCAAAAATATCACATCACATTTCACAACCTCGAGAGTATAGGTGTGTGAGCCACTGATGACTCTCCAACTCCCGAACTCTGAAAGGGGCTTAATGAGCCCTCAACTCCTCTCGTATATTTCCTCTACATGACCACGATGCTATGACCACGATCCACTTTTCGATATTTCACAGTTAGCGAAGTTGCGATGCAACTCGAACCTTTCCTCCTTGGAATCTCGAAATCCGAAACTCCGATCTATCCTCTGTTGTGGATTGACGGTACAGATCCTCCTATGATTTGATGGTCCAGATCCTTTCAGGATTTCACAGATCGGTATTTTGCGACCTTTTAACTCTCGTCATGATGTTCTCCAAACCCCAAACTCTGAAATGCTAAAACTTTGGAGCCTCCAAAATCAACGGTTCACGCTCCTCTGGATCTAACGGTTCAGATTTTGTCGGGATTTCATGTTTCGTGAAGTCGAACGACTTGCACCTCTATTCTACCAATCCCTGAAATGCCGATGGCACTAGATAGACGGTCTAGGCCTCTCTTTGATTGATGGTTGTGATCGATTCAGGGTTTTTCACTTCGCGACCTCGGAGGATGGGGATCCTTTGTCCTTCCTATTCTCGATTTCTCGATCGTGTCAGATCGATGACTCACGGTCATGTTTTCTTTCTGCAATGATCTTTTGAGCGTATGGAGGACTGCAAATTTCTCTCTAGGATTTTTGAAGAATCTACGTCCTGTGCTCTCGTTCGCAGTGTAAGTTCTATGCTCCTTAGGGTCTGGTTGCTCTCCAGACTGTGTGAAGAGGATTATGTCTGAATCTTTGATACCATGATAAAATGAGAAGCAGAGAATACAAAGAAAGAGTAGAAATCATATTCATTATATTGAGTATATTAGAAAAGAGTACATTGAGAAAAGGGAAAAGAATTGAGCTAAATAGGCTCAAGCAAATCAAGAAACGAAATTACAGCTGGCGAGGACAACTGGTAATGTACAGTGAGATTGTTGAGGCTACATTATATTTAACACAAATGGCATATCATTCATCAAGTTCTTCGCTTTTTCATGTTGGCCAACACGGCCTAGAAGGTCCACCATACATGCATAAGGCTCCACACCTGACACTATACCATGATCCAACCTCATTGAATAATAATATTTCCAACCTTCATCGACTAGGCCTGCATGGCTACATGTAGAAATAATACCAACAAATGATATCTCATTTGGCTTGATGCATCTAGATTGCATCTGCTCGAAGAGATTAAGTGATTCCAGACATCGTCCATGCTGGGCATATCCTGTGATCATCACATTCCATGATATGATATCTCTACAAATCATAGCATCGAACAACTTTAGTGCATCATCTATAGTGACACATTTGGAATACATGGTGAAAAGTCCATTTTCCATTGTCATATCTGACATAGATGTCGTCTTGATGATTTTTGAGTGGACCTGCTTGTCCTGTTCCAGATTTGTGAGTGGACCTGCTTACCCTGTTCCAGATTTGCAAGGCTGGCACAAGCTCTAAGGAAACTGGAAATTGTGAACTGATCAGGCTTCATGCCTTTTATTTGCAAAAGAGATTTAAGGCTTCCTCGCCATGTCCAATCTACACACATGCTACAATCATTGAATTCCATGAGACCACATCTCTCTCTGGCATTTCAGCAAAAGATTTAGATTCCTCCTCTATTTTCACACAATTGGCATAGTAGGGAATTTCTGACTAATATATCTAGCAAAAAGTTGGTTTTGATCACCCACATATGAACCTGATGCACGAATTGTGGGTTGGTGAATGCACTAAGAACACCTGAAATATATCTAGGTCCTGTCGAATTATGGGAGCCACTCTAGATATTAAAAATAACTATTAGCAATCCACAATTCCTACATCTCCCTTGAAACATTTTATCCACTCATGTGTATCTTGCAAGCATGAATATTCCAAAATTATTCTTTAGCATGCATAAAATTCTTATATATGGATTTGAATGTGATGCACAAAATTCTTATATATGGATCTTGCAAGCAGAAATATTCCAAAATTCTTCTTGAGCATGCATGAAATTCTTATATATGAATGTGAATGTGATGCATGAAATTCTTATATGTAAATTTGAATCTAGGAGATAAAACATGTAACAACATGATGAGTTTGGTGTGTGAATATTGTCCACTTTCTTTAGGTAATCCCCTTAAAAAAGTAAGCACGTGTTGTCCTCCTTTTTTATTGAGAGCGCCCATCTTACAAGTATGTAGAACTACATGTCTTCTATTCAATGCAATAATATTATCATGCTTCTATTGGTTACATTTAAATTTTAACTTTGTAGCACATATTTTCTGTCACAACTTTTACCATCTCTTTAATTTATCAAAATGTTTGAATGTTTGAAGTGTAGAACAATGTTGCAATGGGTATGGATATTAAACTCAGTTAGAAAATCACAAATTCATACAGATTTTACAAAATTAAAATCTCATAATTCAAAATATAAGGTTAAGAATTTCAAACCTCTTTGTCTATGAATATGATGAATATGAGTAAACTCAAGATTTTTTCATTAAGAGCATCTAGGTGCTTTACATCCCACTATGAGTGAGATGTTAGGCATCCACACTAGATAAGTGCTCCACAAAGAAATATGAGGGAGATGTTGTTGCACCTAGAGTAGCTACTTGCTCTACAACCTAGTCTGGGGGAGATGTTGATGTTGTCAGGTTCTCTTTATGTTATTGATCAAGCTGAATATGGAGAAGTAGTTGTCACTTAAGGTTATGTTAGAGATAAGGTTATATTAAAAAAAAAATCTTTTAATTAAAAAAAAATAAACAATAATAAAAATAAAGTTGGCTCAATTAAAAGAAAACAATCAAAACATCTAAAATATTAATAAAAATGAATATAATTATTATAAATTCATTTTTAAATTGGATTTAAATTTGTCGTATATATACATGAACTTATGATTAATAAAAAGTTACTGAGTAAAACAAAATATTATTATGTTTTAATTAGGATGTATTTGAAAAACAATAACAATAATCTCAACATAATATTATTTTTTCGAATAAACCATATATTTGAAATGAATGGAATCTATGTGTATGCATAACTTCACAAGAAATTAATACATATAACATATAAGATAGGGATAATGTGCACCCCCAAAATAAAATTATAAAAAAATAAAAAAATTGCATGTCCTTCACAAACTTATCTTTTTAAGGATGGAAATTTACCTTATTCTTTTTTTATTTTGAGATTTTTGAATGGTTGAAAATATCATGGAGAGATTTACATCTATGATATTTTAAAGTTTTGAGATTTTTATATAATTTTTTCTATTTCCAAAGGAAAATAATATTATTTTTTACATAAAAATGAATCTTTTTGTATTTTTTTCTTATTTTCTTTCCTCAATCTCATAATGACACATATATTATGTTTATGGAAAAAAGAATTCAATTGTAGGGCATGTGTGGTGATTGTGGACCATGTGCATGTTCCATCAGACTAGAAATAATAGTTTAGCACCTCATACCTTTATTTTCATGCTTAAAATGTGGCTATGGCCACGAGACCCCTCTATCATTTGTAATCTTCATGTTTTCACACATATTATTCTTATGGGACAAAGAATCCCTTTGCAGGGCCCACATGTTTGTTTAGGGCCCATGTGCATATTCAATGAGCCTTCAAAGTGTCTTTTAGTCCCTAATATAATAGTGTCACCTTGTGGACCATGTATAGGGCACTAAGACCCATTAGTGGTTCACAAAATTTTGTAATGGTGCCCATATTACACCCGTGGGCCAACAATTCCCTTTAAAAGGCCTTTGTGGTGGTTTGGGACCCTATGAATGGTCTATTAACCCTAAATTCATACTTTAGGGCCTAAAATATTGGTGCTCCTCCTTATACCATGGCCACAACTTGTATACATTTAAATGCAAAGTGAAACCTTGTAATGATACCCATATTACACTTATGGTCAAAATATTCTATTTATAGGGTTTATGTTGTGGTTTGGGACCCTATGCATGGTCCATGAGTCCTAAAAGCATTGTTTAGGCCTTAAAAGCGTATTTTAGGCCCTACGATGTTACTTTTTATCCTTGGACCACATCTAAGACATTGTGAAGGTCCATCTCTAGTGTGAAGAAGCTTGTAATGGTTCTCCTATGACACCTACAAGTGAAATATTCCCTTTGCAATACCTTTGTCATGGTTTTGTTTACCATGTGCATGGTCCATGAACTCTAGAAAACACATTTCATTCCATAATACATTATTTTTCATGATCAAATCATGTTGAGTCTTCAACACTCAATTCTAACATATGATGTCCTCCTTTTTTATTGAGAATTCCCATCCTACAAGTATGTAGAACTACATGTCCTCTATTCAATGCAATAATATTATCATGCTTCCAATGGTTACATTTAAATTTTAACTTTGTAGGTCCAAAGCGTTCAATCTTATGGGTTTTTTTTGTCACAACTTTTACGATCGTTTCAATTTATCAAAATGTCTGAATATTTGAAGTGTAGGTCAATCTTGCAATGGATAGATTTGTTGGCAATGCTTTGTATGGATATTAAACTCGAGGTTTGAAATTTTTGATGTGAAAATAAAAAATTCATAGAGATTTTACAAAATTAAAATTTCATAATTCAAACTATAAGGTTAAGAATTTCAAACCTCTTTGTCTATGAAGATGATGAATATGAGTAAATTCAATATTTTTGCATTGAGAGTATCTAGGTGCTTTACATCCCACTATGGTTGTATGAGGGAGATGTTGTTGCACCTATAGTAGCTATAAGGAGTGGTTTAATGCTTAAGAACATGTTCATAAGTGATAGGAGTAACGAATACCTGTAAAATTGTCCCACAAAAAAGGAGGTCTCATACAACCCAGTGTAATTGTCAGAGGAGTTCAATTGTAAATTCGGCCAAAGACAATTTTAACAAAATCCTTAAATTATAGGTTGAATGTTAATGCAAAATATGAAGGGCTAAATATAACAAATGGTATTTTATTTAATTTTAAAGTCTACATTTGGACCTATAAAGTTACTTATAGTTAAATTCTTTTAAAATGAATTAGATAATAAAAAGTTACAAGTAAAAAAAAATATTTTTTTTTTTTTTTGTTTATGATATGTTTGAAAGAAAATTAAATAATAATGAGAACATAATATTATTTTTCCTAATAAACTATATATTTGGAATGAATTGAATCTATTTGTATGCACAATTTCATGAGAGATTGATACATAATTTACTAGGAATGAATCGAATCTATGTGTATGCACAATTTCATGAAAGATTAATACATGTAGCATATTCAAAATTATCCCGAAGATAGGAATATTGACCAAGATTTAAAAAAATGAAGTTTTCCATACCCAATTTGAATATGAAGTAGCCAACTCTTTAGGAACCTTGGTAAATACAAATTATCCCATGAAGAAATATTTGAACTTTAAATAATGTGCATGAGTCATATAATATGTACCCGTAAGAGAGTATGGTGAGGCGTGCTAGGCTTAGAGAAGCACATGAAAACAATAAACAAGATGCTTTACATATTGAAATTAAAACTCACTCACATGCACATGCAAGTACAAACAATTACTTACTCACAAGCACATGTTGAGACCTTTATTATGGTTTTAAAACACATAGGTAATCATAGTTTTTAAAATGACAAGGTATTATCAAAGCTATTATTTTACAAAAATTATTCATGTTTTTAGGACGAAGCATTGACAATAGCATACAAGTCTTTTAATTTAAGATTTCTTCATAATATACCCAAGGACATTGCATATATGGAGTATCGAGAGATATCCTGACCAACAATGTTCACTTTCATAGACAGAGACCCATTCCTCCACCACAACTCCAGGTTCATCACGACGGTATCCACCACATCGGTTGGCCTCCAGAAGACATTGGGTATTTCTCCATGAGGTACAAACCAAGTATTATGGTGAGTGTCATTTCAATATTTGAGGCATTTGAGTTTGTTTCATCTATTACTGCTTTTGATTATGTAATGTTTGCTTGGACATTATGATATTTTCCCCGTTTTACTTTGGTGGTTGGCATTGCGCCCTAGAAAGTGGGTCACCCTTAGAGATAGGTTTTCTACTGGTAATCCCTCTCGATGAGTCATTGTGCCATTCCTGACCATACTTGTCAATTTCCACACTTCATCCTCTCATATCCTCACCTTTTGGGATTTTCGAGTATACTGACCCAAGACAGAGTTGTCCCTCATTTCATGGGAAGAAGGGGTTGAAGGCCCACAAGATTGTAGCTAGAAAAAGATAAAATCAAATCATTAACCTTCTATATGTTCTCCTAGGCATATCGAGGACAATGAAATGTCTCTCATAAGAAACTTATGGGACCCATGAAAAATGACTAATAAGAAAATGCGAACCAAGGTGGAGAATGTGTGGGAACTATCTTTAATGCTTAGGTATAGAAGCCCCACACATGTTTTTAAATTAGGGAAGCATAATGTGACCAGGTCAGATTCAAGGTTGGCATTGTTTTTCATGCTTAGGTAGAAGCCCCACCTTGACTTCAACATTGAAACATCCTAAAAGAATAAAAAGGAAATAAATGGGCTTGGAAAAAGGTTGGATTGAATTGAAGATGAAACACACCCTCCACAAAGTCAGCCATAAATGATACACTATGAAAAGATAGACTCTTTCTTTCTTCAACAGGGTTTTATGAGGAGCAAAAGTGATTCAAATCTGTATACCAAATTTGATGAACAGGGGTATATAGTATTGATTTCATTATATGTTGATGATTTAATAATTACAGGAAATGCAGAGAAGTTAATTGATGAAATCAAGGAATAGATATCAAAGGTATTTGAAATGAAAGGTCTTTGTGAGTTACATTACTGCCTAGGTCTTGAAGTTTGGAGAAATGCAGTCCAAACTTTTGTTCGTCAGAGTAAGTATATCAGAGAAATACTTAAGATATTTAAAATGGATGAGTGTAAGTCTTCTACTGTTCCCATGCAACAGAATGTGAAACTGTCTTGTGATCATGGTTCGAAGGAGGTGAATGGCACTGTGTATAGACAGATGGTGGGTAGTCTGAATTATCTCACCACAAACAGACCTGATATTTCATATTTTGTGAATGTGTTAATTCAGTTCATGGTGAAACTTCATGAAAGCCATTGGAATGCAGCAAAGGCAGTACTCAGGTATCTAAAAGGTACACTTGATTATGGTATTAAATATACTGATGCATCCGATGTTGATTTGATAGGTTATTCAGATTTTGATTGGGTTGGCAATCTGGATGATCGAAGATCAACCATTGGATATGCGTTCAGCATTGGATCCGGGGTTGTTTCATGGAGCAGTAAAAAGAAACCTACTGTATCTTTGTCTTCTACTGAAGAAGAATATAAAGCCTTGTGTGCAATAACTTGTGAAGCTGTTTGGTTAAGAAGACTTCTTCAAGTTGTTGGAGAAGAATGAAAGGAACCTACGATGATCAGATGTGATAATAAAAGTTCAATCAATATTGCAAAGAATCCAATTTTTCATGCAAGGAAAAAGCATGTTGAAGCTGAGTATCATTTTGTTAGAGAAAAGTTGTAGTCAAATAAAATAACTCTTATGTATTGTAATACTAGTGAAAATATTGTTGATTTTTTCACTAAGCCTCTTGGAAATATTAAGTTTGAACTGTTTAGGGAGATGTTAGGTGTATAAGTCAATCCATTCTCCATTAAGGTGGAGACTTGGAAATAATAGAGAAAGTGTCAGTTGTAAGCACTAGTTATAAGCTTCAGTTGTGAGAGTCAGTTGTAGGTGTGTTAAGAGTCAATTCTTAGTTAAGAGTCTAGTTGTCTTTGGTTTGCATGTAACCGACTCAGTAGATTCTTTTCCTATATAAGGATGTAATCCGTCTTCATTAAATAATAGAGAAATGAGCATAGCCTCATCATGTGTTTGGTTCATATATTTTATCTACAATCCCCAATCAATCTGCCCAGTCAATCTCTCCAACGATGCATAGATCTCCTCTTTTTGTGGGTGTGCTTGGTCTCCCACAAAAAAGGAATGCATCCTACTCTTAACCTCAATCCAACTAAATCCAGGGTCTTTTCTCACTCCTCTATCTTTCATCATTTTTCTCACTTTTGTTGCAGTTTCCCACGTGCCAGCTACAGCATAGATGTTGGATAGAGTTACATATGTTGCAAAATCTTGTGGGTCCAACTCAATTAGACGTTCTGCAACGCGTTTTCCTACCTCTAGGTTTCCATGAACTCTGCAGGCTCCCAGTAGAGTCTGGCATACAAAGGAATTAGGTCCAAATGGCATATCATTCATCAAGTTCTTGGCTTTTTCAAGTTGGCCAGCATGGCTTAGAGGGTTCATTATACATGCATAATGCTCCACACTTGGAACTATACAATGATCCAACCTCATTGAAGAATAGTAGTGCCAACCTTCATCCACTAGGCCTGCATGTCTGCATGCAGAAAGAACACCAACAAATGAGATCTCATTTGGCTTGATGCATCTGCTTAAAGAGATTAAGTGATTCCAGACATTGTCCATGCTAGGCATATCCAGTGATCATGGCATTCCATGAGATGATATCTAGACAAATCATAGCATCAAACAACTTTAGTGCATCATCTATAGTGCAACATTTGGAATACATGGTGACAAGTGAATTTTTTAGTGGACCTGCTTGCCCTGTTCTAGATTTGCAAGGCTAGCACAAGCTCTAAGGACATTGGCAAATGTGAACTGATCAAGTTTCATGCCTTTTATTTGCAAAAGATCTTTAAGGCTTCCTCGCCATGTCCAATCTGCACACATGCTGCAATCATTGCATTCCATGAGACCACATCTCTCTCTGGCATTTCAACGAAATATTTAGATGCCTCCTCTATGTTCACACAATTGACATACTAGGGAATTTCCGACTAATATATCTATCAAAACATTGGTTTTGATCAACCACACATTAACATGTTGCAAGAATTGCAGGTTGGTGAATGCACTAAGAACACTTGCAATATATCTAGGTCCTCTCGAATTATGGGAGCCACTCTAGATATAAAAATTAACTATTAGCAAACCACAATTCTTACATCTCTCTTGAAACATTTTATTCACTCATATGTATCTTACAAGCATAAATATTCCAAAAAAATTCTTCGGAATGCATAAAATTCTTATATGGATTTGAATGAGATGCATAAAATTCTTATATATGGATCTTGCAAGCATAAATATTCCAAAATTCTTCTTGAGTATGCATGAAATTCTTATATATGAATTTGAATGTGATGCATGAAATTCTTATATGTGAATTTGAATCTAGGAGATCAAACCATATAACAACATGGTGATTTTGGTGTGTGAATATTGTCCACTTTCTTTAGGTAATCTCCTTAAAATAGTAAGCACTGAAAACATTTGATGTCCGAATTTTTTTATTTTTTTATTGAGAGCTCCCATCCTATAAGTATGTAGAACTACATGTCTTATATTCAATGCAATAATGTTATCATGCTTCCACTGGTTACATTTAAATTTTAACTTTGTAGCTTCAAAATGTTTTTTCTGTCACAACTTTTACCATCGTTTCAATTTATCAAAATGTCTGAATATTTGAAGTGTAGATCAATGTTTCAATGGGTATGGATATTAAACTCAAGTTGAAAATCACAAATTCATAAAGATTTTACAGAATTAAAATTTCATAATTCAAAATATAGGGTTAAGAATTTCAAACCTCTTTTTCTATGAATATGATGAATATGAGTAAACTCAAGATTTTTGCATTGAGAGAATCTAGTTTCTTTACATCCCACTATGAGTGAGATGTTAGGCATCCACAGTAGATAGGTGCTCTACAAAGCAATATGAGGGAGATGTTGTTGCACCTAGAGTAGTTAGTTTCTCTACAACCTAGTATGGGGGAGTTGTTGATGTTGTGAGGTTCTCTTGATGTTATTGAAGAATCCCAATATGGAGAAGAAGTTGTCACTTAAGGTTATGTTAGAGATAAGGTTGTATTAAAAAAAAATTCATTTAATTAAAAAAAAAATTAACAATAATAAAAATAAAGTTGGCTCAATTAAAAGAAAACAATCAAAAACATCTAAAATTTTAATTCTTTCCTAATAAAAAAAAATAGACACTAAGAAATTTGATCCCTTTCCATACTTTATTTTATATGAAAATTTGTCAAAGTAAAACATTATATTATAGAGCACCACATTTTTTGAAAAATACAAAAAATAATAATAATAATAATATCATAATATATCATATCATCATTTCAAAATATTGTATTATAAATTCATCTTTAACCTAAAATAAAAATAATAATAAATTATTATAAATCCATTTTTAAATTGGATTTAATTTTGTTATATATATATACACAAACTTATTAAGTGTTTATATAAATATTAATAAAAAGTTACTAAGTAAAACAAAATATTATTATTTTTTAATTATGATATATTTGAAAAATAATAATAATAATCTGAACATAATATTAATTTTTTCTAATAAACCATATATTTGAAATGAATAGAATTTATGTATATGCACAAATTCATGAGAAATTGATACATGTAACATATAAGATAGGGATAATGTGCACCCCTAAAATAAAATTATAAATAAATAAAAAAAATTACATGTCCTTCACAAACTTATCTTTTTAAGGATGGAATTTTACCTTAATATTTTTTTATTTTGAGATTTTTGAATGGTTGGAAATGTCATGGAGAGATTTACATCTATGATATTTTAAAGTTTTGAGATTTTTATATAATTTTTTTCTATTTTCAAAGGAAAAGAATATTATTTTTTATACAAAAATGAATCTTTTGTATTTTTCTTCATATTTTCTTTCCTCAATCTCATAATGAAACATATATTATGTTTATGAAAAAAACATTTCATTTATAGGGCATGTGTGGTGATTGTGGACCCTGTGCATGTTCCATGAGACTAAAAAGAATACTTTAGCACCTCATACATTTATTTTCATGCTTAAAATGTGGCTATGGCCACAAGACCACTCTATCATTTGTAATCTTCATAATTTCACACATATTATGCTTATGGAACAAAGAATCCCTTTCAGGGCTCACTTGTTTGTTTAGGGCCCATGTGCATAATCAATGAGCCTTCAAAGTGTCTTTTAGTCCCTAATATAATAGTGTCACCTTGTGGACCATGTCTAGGGCACTAAGACCCATTAGTGGTTCACAAAATCTTGCAATGGTGCCCATATTACACCTGTGGGTCAAAAATTCCCTTTAAAAAGCCTTTGCGGTGGTTTGGGACCCTATGAATGGTCTATTAACCCTAAAAGCATACTTTAGGACCTAAAATATTAGTGCTCCTCCTTAGACCATGGCCATATCTTGTATACCTTTCCATGCAAAGTGAAACCTTGTAATGACAGCTATATTACACTTATGGTCAAAATATTCTATTTATAGGGTCTATGTTGTGGGTTGGGTCCCTATACATGGTCCATGAGTCCTAAAAACATTGTTTAGGCCTTAAAAGCATATTTTAGGCCCTAAGATGCCACTTTTTATTCTTGGACCACATCTAAGACATTGTGAAGGTCCATCTCTAGTGTGAAAAAACTTGTAATGGTTCTCCTATGACACCTACAAGTGAAAGATTCCCTTTGCATTACCTTTGTTGTGGTTTTTTTTACCATGTGCATGGTCCATGAACTCTAGAAAACACATTTCAATCCATAATACATTATTTTTCATGATCAAATAATGTTGAGTCTTCAACACTCAATTCTAACATCCGATGTCCTCCTTTTTTATTGAGAGAACCCATCCTACAAGTATGTAGAACTACATGTATTCTATTCAATGCAATAATATTATCATACTTCCACTCGTTACATTTAAATTTTAACTTTGTAGGTCCAAAGTGTTCGATCTTACAGGTTTTTTCTATCACAACTTTTACCATCATTTCAATTTATCAAAATGTCTAAATATTTGAAGTGTAGATCAATGTCGCAATGGATAGATTTGTTGGCAATAATTTGTATGGATATTAAACTCGAGGTTTGAAATTTTTGACGTTAAAATAAAAAATTCATATAGATTTTACAAAATTAAAATTTCATAATACAAAATATAAGGTTAAGAATTTCAAACCTATTTGTCTATGAATATGATGAATATGAGTAAATTCAAGATTTTTGCATTGAGAGTATCTAGGTTCTTTACATCCCACTATGGTTGTATGAGGGAGATGTTCTTGCACCTAGAGTAGATATATTGAGTGGTTTAATGGTTAAGAACATGTTCATAAGTAATAGAGGTAACAAATACCTACAATTTTTTCCCACAAAAAAGGAGGTCTCATACAACCTAGTGTGAGTGTCAGAGGAGTCCAATTGTAAATTCGGCCAAAGAAAATTTAAACAAAATCCTTAAATTATAGGTTGAATGTTAATGCAAAATATGGAGGCCTAAATATAACAAAAGGTATTTTATTTAATTTTAAATTCTACATTTGGACCTATAAAGTTACATATAGTTAAATTATTTTAAAATGAATAAGATAATAAAAAGTTACAAGTAAAAAAAAATATTATTATTATTTTTATTTATGATATATTTGAAAGAAAAATAAATAGTAATGAGAACATAATATTATTTTTCCTAATAAACTATATATTTGGAATGAATCGAATCTATTTGTATGCACAATTTCATGAGAGATTAATACATAATTTACTAGGAATGAATCGAATCTATGTGTATGGACAATTTCATGAAAGATTAATACATGTAGCATATTCAAAAATATCCCAAAGATAGGAATATTGATCAATATTTAAAAAAATGAAGTTTTCCATACCCAAGTTGAATATGAAGTAGCCAATTCCTTATGAACCTAGGTAAATAGAAATTATCATCTCAAGAAATATTTGAACATTAAATAATGTGCATGAGTCATATAATATGTACCCGTAAAAGAGTATGGTGAGGCGTGATAGGCTTAGAGAAGCACATGAAAAAAATAAACAAGACGCCTTACATATTGAAAATAAAAATCACTCACATGCACATGCAAGTACAAACAATTACTCACTCACAAGCACATGTTGAGACCTTGATTATGGTTTTAGAACATATAGGTAATCATAGTTTTTAAAATGAAAACGTACTATAAAAGCTATTATTTTACAAAAAATATTCATATTTTTAGGACAAAGCATTGAAAATAGCATAATAGTCTTTTAAATTAAGATTTCTTCATAATATCCCCGAGGACATTGCATACATGGAGTATCGAGAGATATCCTGACCAACAATGTTCACTTGCATAGACAAAGACCCGTTCCTCCACCACACCTCCACGTTCATCACGACGGTATCCACCACATCGGTTGGCCTCGAGAAGATATTGGGTCTTTTTCCATGACGTACAAACTAGGTATTATGGTGAGTGTCATTTCAATATTTGAGGCATTTGAGTATGTTTCATCTATTAATGATTTTGATTATGTAATGTTTTCTTGGACATTATGCTCTTTTCCCCGTTTTACTTTGGTGATTGACAATGTGCCCTAGAAATTGGGTCACCCTTAAGGGTAGGTTTTCTACTGGTAATCTCTCTTGATGAGTCATCGTGCCATTCCTGACCATACTTGTCAATTTCCACACTTCATCCCCTTATCTCCTCACCTTTTGGGATTTTCGGGTATACTGACCCAAGAAGGAGTTGTCCCTCATTTCATGGGAAGAAGGGGTTGAAGGCCTATAGGATTGTAGCTGGAAAAAGATAAAATCAAATCATTAACCTTCTATATGCTCTCCCAGGGATATCGAGGACATCGAAGTGTCTCTCATAAGAAACTTATGGGACCCGTGAAAAATGACTAATAAGAAAATTCCAACCAAGGTGGAGCATGTGTGGGAACTATGTTTAATGCTTAGGTATAGAATCCCCACACATGTTTTCAAATTAGGGAAGCATAATGTGACCAAGGTAGAGTCAAGGTTGGCATTATTTTTCATGCTTAGGTAGAATAAAAAGGAAATAAATGGGCTTAGAAAAAGGTTGCATTGAAACGAAGATGCAACACACCCTCCACAAAGGAACCCTTAAATGAGACACTACAACCCCTTATATGTTATGAACCCTATTCCAAAAACATTTCCCCACATCCATGACACCTCATCCACATGACTTAGAAAGAGGTCCCCTCGGGCATGTACAAACACTTTCCGCAAGTACTCAAAGACTTGGAAAGCATTGACTACTATTGAGACTTGTTTCCAACCATATTTCCATCTAGCAACTTTACTTATAGGGGAATACATTCATAAGTATCTTTTTCCTTCTCATTTTCCCCTAGGGTCACCCACATTTTCCCCCTTGAGGTGATCACATCACCTCTAAAGTGATGGGATTACCTATATGAGATGATAATGGATATGTGTTCTCTTATTTGTGACCATATTGTGGTTTGGTTCGAGATTTTCCCAACCTACAACTCGTGTGATAAAATTTTGGCATCGTTGTTGGGAAGGATTTTAAATCCTCTTCCAAACCCTAACGACACTTTGACAAGCTATCCCAAAACATTTCCCTAGCTTGCCTGACGAATCCACTTGAAGGATGTTCCCCTTCCTCCTTTGATAAACACTTCTTAAAATGCATATGGCAACTCCACCTTCCAAGAATTCATCTTCCCTTAAGATCTTTCCTCTAGGTAGGTTCCATAAATGTGCATTTAAGAAAGCACGCAGATACGAAAGCCACCTTTCGTAAATGTGCATTTACGGAAGGCAGCTTCCACATATATTTACGAAAGGAAGATTCTATATATGCGCACTTATAGGGAAGCTGACTTCCATGAATGTGCATTTACTGAGGACAACTGTCATATATGCACATTTACGAAAGAGATAATATATGGAATTTGTCTTCTGTAAAGGTGCATTTATAGATGAAAGCTTCTGTATATGCGCATATACAAAAGAATGCATATATGGAAGTCACCTTTCATAAATGCGCATTTATAGATGACAATTTTCATATATGTGCATATATGAAAGTGGGCTTACCTATATGCGTGTTTTCATGTATGTGCATGTATGAAAGTGGGATTTCCTATATGCATGTTTTCATATATGTGCATATATGAAAATTGGCTTACCTATATGCATGTGTCCATATATGTGAATATACAAAATCCAGCTTTCATATATGTGCATATACGAAAGTGACCAAATTTTGTATATGCGCATATACAAAAATTGACCACTTCCCTATATGCGCATATATAGAAGACAACCACTTGCATATATGAATGTGGTCAGATTCCATATATGTGGATATATGAAATCCGACCATTTTCGTATATGCGCATATATAGAAGTGGTTAATTTCCATTTATGCGCATACACGGAAGTGATCAACTTTCATATATGTGTCATATATGAAACATAAAGAAGTTGACCACTTTTGTATATGTGCATATACGGAAGTGTTAATCTTCCATATATGTGCATATATAGAAGTGGTCAACTTCCAAACATGTGTGTCTATGGAAGCCGACCATTTTCGTATATGTTCTTATACAGAAGTGGTCGACTTCCATATATGTGCATATACATAAGTGGTCAGCTTCTATATATGTGTATATACAAAAGTAGTCAACTTCCATATATGAACATATACAGAAGCTGACCACTTCCATATATGCACATATACGGAAGCTGACCACTTCCATATATGCACATATACCAGAGATGACCACTTCAGTATATGTGCATATATGAAAATAATCGGATTTCGTATATGCACATATACGGAAGCCGACCACATTGATATATGTGCATCTACGCAAGCGGTCAGCTTTTGTATATGCACATATAGGGAAGTGGTTGGCTTTCGTATATGCGCATATAAAAAATTTGGCTACTTCCATATATAAACATATAAGGAATTGGTTGGCTTTTGTATATGCACATATGTGCAAGTGATCGATTCTCGTATATGTGCATATACCGAAGTGGGTCACTTGTGTATATGAGCAATGCACATATATAGAAGTTGTCAACTTTGGTATATGGCCATCTTTGATATATGCTCATATATGAAATATAATCACTTCTATATATGTGCATATATGAAAGTGATCAGCTTCCATATATACGCATATACAAAAGTGTCACACTTCCATATATGTGCATATATGGAAGCATGCCACTTCTATGTATGTGCATATACAGAAGTTGATCCATTCATCCATCACGAAGTAACATGAACCATAGATCCAATGGCGTTCAGGAGTCCCCTTAGTCATTGGATCTATGTCAAGGTAACTTCGGTGAAGCCTCACTTTGAGAGAATAGAGATTTTACAACCTCAAACTCCCCAAATGTCGAAGTTACGAAGTGATGGGAGTCGTGGATCTGGGGGGTTCGATCCAGACCCCTATTAATCATTCAATCACAAAGACGAGGGACCTTCATACGGTACTTCGGTGAAGTCCTACTTCGGGAGAGTGGAGCGGCCATAATGTCAAAACCCATGAAGGTCGAATTCACAAAGTGATGAGGAATGTAGATCTAGGGATCCTTTGGGTTCTTCCTTGGCCATTGGAGTTATAACAAGGGCATCCCAACGTTGACCACTCCCAAAGAAAGAGTGTGGTAAGTGAGTGGAAAACCCAAACGTTGATGTCACGAATCAATGAGAGCCATCGATCCGATGATCCTTCATGATATTCCCTGGCCATTGGATATAAACCAAGGTTAGCTTGAAGTTGACCACTCCGGGAGCAAGGAGGAAGTCACACCACGAATTTCCTCGAATGTCGAAGTTACAAAGTAACGGAGTCCATCGATCCAGGGGTTACGTGGACACACCTTACCCATGGTTGTACCTTGGGATTTTTGGAATTCGAGACTCCGGAGGACATGCATACATAAAATAAAAGGATTGTCAGCGCCTAATGCTGAATTCTCTGCTAGCATGTGTGTTAGATGAGGATTGAGTCTCGTCGTTGGTTTGGACACTGAAGAAACCTTCCGTGTGGGAGGTAGGAACCGGAATATGGTACGAACGAGTTAGATCCACAGTGATTCCACGTGGCTCTCAACTAATAATTCCCTAAGAACTTCAGGAGGCCATATCTTGCAAACCAGAGGTCATCTTAGAGCCTGGTAACAATCATGAGAAAGCTATGGGCGAGTAGAAAAGGATGAATACATCAGAGAGATGATTTAAGATGGTTAGAGTAAGAAACATTTCGATGCCCCATCCCTAAAAAGGGAACATAGGGGTTGAGTGTGTTACATGACCACTTCCGTATATACGCAAATATGGAAGTGATGGTATTCGACATGTGCACATATATAGAAGTCGACTACTTTCGTATATGGATTTTGTATATGTGAATATACAGAAGCCGGCCACTTCCGTATATGCATATATACAGAAGTATCCAACTTCCACATATGATCATATACGTAAGTGTCCGACTTTGTATATGCACATATACGAAAACTGACCACTTCCATATATTTGCATATACAAAAGTCGACCAATTTTGTATATGTGTATATACGGAAGTGACCGACTTTTGTATATGTGCATATAGGAAGTTGACCACTTCCCTATATGCCCATATACAGAAGCCGGCCACTTGTGTATATGTGCATATATGAATGTGGTTGACTTCTGTATATGCGCATATATGAAAGACGACCATTTTTGTATATGCGCATATACATAAGTTGTCAACTTCCATATATGTGCATATATGGAAGTGGTCAAATTTCGTATATGTGTCATATATGCACATATAGGGAAGTTGACCACTTTTGTGTATGTGCATATACGAAAGTTGACCATATAAAAAAGTTTACCACTTATGTATATGTGCATATATAGAAGTGGTCCACTTTCGTATATGTGCATATACAAAAGTGGTCAGCTTCCATATATGTGCATACACAAAAGCCAACCATTTTCATATATGTGATTATACGGAAGGGGTCGGCTTTTGTATATGTGCATATATGAAAGTGGTTAGCTTCTGTATATGCGCATATACAGAAGCTAACCATTTCCATATATGTGGATATATGGAAGCAGTCGGCCTCTGTATATGTTCATATACGGAAGCGGTTGGCTTCCATATATCCACATATATCGAAGCGGTTGGTATTTGTATATGTGCATATATGAAAATGGTCCACTTTTATATATGCACATATACAGAATCTAACCACTTCTGTATATGCACATATACTGAAGCTAACCACTTTTGTATATACGCATATACCGAAGTTGGACATATACCAAAGTTTACCACTTATGTATATGTGCATTGCGCATATACATAAGTGACTCCATTCCATATATGAGAATATACCGAATTCGACCACTTCTGTATATATGCATATATGGAAGTGGCGGGCTTCTGTATATGCACTTATACAGAAGTCGACCACTTTCGTATATGGGTTTCGTATATGTGCATATACGGAAGCCGAAATTTTTTGTATATGCACATATACGAAGGTGGCTAGCTTCCACATGAGCATATACGAAAGTGGTCGAATTTTGTATATGTACATATATGAAAATTGACCACTTCCACATATGTGTATATAAAAAGTCCAACCAATTCTATATATGTGTATATATGAAAGTGACCAACTTTCGTATATGCGCATATACGAAAGCCGACCACTTCCCTATATGCGCATATACAAAAGTCGACCACTTGCGTATATGCACATATATTAATATGGTCGGCTTCCGTATATGTGCAAATACGAAATTCGACCATTTTCGTATATGCGCATATACTGAAGTGGTCATCTTTGGTATATGCGCATATACGAAAGTGGTCAGCTTCCGTATATGTGCATATATGGAAGTGGTCAGCTTCTGTATATGTGCATATATGGAAGTTGACCACTTTCGTATATCCACATATACTGAATCTCACCACTTATGTATTGCACATATATGGAAGTTGACCACTTATGTATAAGAACATATACAAAAAATGGTTGGCTTCCATATATGCACATATATGGAATTTGACTACCTCTTTATATGCACATATATGCAAGATGACCACTTTTGTAGATGCACATATACATAAGTGGTTAGCTTTCGTATATGTGCATATACATAAGTGGTCAACTTCTTTATGTGTTCATATACGACACATATATGAAAGTTTACCACTTCCATATATGTGCATATATGGAAGTTGACCACTTACGTATATGCGCATATACGAAAATGGTCGGCTTTCGTATATGCGCATATACATAAGCTAACCACTGTTATGAACATAAATATATATAAACAGATATTCATAACATAATAATTAATTAATAAATAATAACTATTAATAATGAAAGGACATGTCTCAAAGGACATGACTATTGGTTAAGGGCACCCTTGTGTGGGTATATAAACGAGCCCTCATTCTCAGTTGTACAATCTCATTATCTTATCATATATCTTATCTATATGGATTACTTTGTTATATTCCAAGTATTTTGGATAATTCTTGTGTGAGCGAACTTTGTTCGTCTCATTTGGTATCAGAGCAAGTTCTGATCCGGCGCTTGGCCGCACTTTACTCAAACTTTGTTTGAGCCGGCTTTTAGCCAACCCTTTATTTCGGAGCTTCTCCGATTCCAAGGTCCTTGACCAAAAATCGGCTTTTGGCCATTCAAATATTCAGAGTTTCTCTGATTATCTTGGTCCTTGACCATAATTGGGCTTTTAGCCAAACACAAAATTTTTAGAGTTTCTCTAAATCTGGTCCTTGACCACAATCTGACCTTTGGTCACACTAAATTTTTTTTGGAGTTTCTCCCAACCCAGGCCATTGACCAGAAATCCCCATTGACCACCAACTGGACCTTTGGCCAAGAAAAAATCAAATTCTTTAAACCTAAAAAAATAAAAAAAAAATAAAAAAAAACTCGATTCCACTTTTGGCCAACCCATTATTTCAGAGTTTCTCTGAATCTTGGTCTTGACCACAATGAGGCTTTTTGCCATTAAAAATTCAGAATTGTGAAAATTTCATAATTCCTTGAAAGAAAGAAATATTCCGCTGGAAATTTAAAA
>SNQJ01S0013603.1:258282-271839 GCA_010110895.2 Picea sitchensis
CACATTTTTTCAACCAGTGTTTAATGAAAAACTTATAGGACGAATGGGTCTATGGGACCACAAATTGAAATGTTGGAAATTATATTTGGAGTGAATCGGTTAACACAATTTAATTACCAGAACTAATCACGAGAGGTGCGAAGGCCCAAGGAAAAAGGGACATCCCTAAACTTCTCACGATTTACTCATACTCCTGAATAAATTCATAACTATGTAAATAACAACATAATCACCTAGAAATCAAAAGGGGAAGCCTTTAACACGATTACAGTATAAATTCAAATTGAATTTAATTACCATCATGCTATCTGGAGTCAACCACAGATAAGATATACATATAGTCGACAATAGCCAAGCACCTTTATTCAATTCAAAATCCTTTTCTTGGAAGAAACCAATATGGTGTTAGTATATTAAACCCTGAAATTATTTTAAGAAATATTTTACATATCTCATCCGGATTTTTAAACAAATAAATACCCCATATTGTTTTTTATTCCAATGATAGAAATTACCGTCACAAGACGGGTTACCCTTAATCAAACGGTACTGAAACCAGAATAGAAGGACACTATAAATAAAAGGACTGGAAAGGGACCATGCCCTTCCTCTAGAACTAAAATAATGAGACATAGAGGGTTACGGGCACGGAACCCGAATACCTTTGTTGCCAAGGATGGGTGTGGATATCCGAAAATGTACACCGATGAGGACTCTGCAAGAATGCACCATTGAAATATTAGTAACTAAATATACCGTTGAAATATTAGAACTACACGAAAGAAGGGTTAATGAAATTATCCATAGAATGGAAATATATCACTTGAAAAAACATGTACTTATCTTGGATTTGTCGTGGGCATGTTCCATTTCCCAGCAGTGGTCGTCCACCAACCGAAGCATAGCGAGCTTGATTAAATTGATGGGTACCCTCACATCAAAACAGGGCCCCATCTTTAGTTATAACATCTAGTTCAAGAAAGAAGTTATGCAAGAAATTATAGTTTTTGTAAATATAACAGTAGTTCCAACACCGATTCCATAGACATTAAACAATGGTTGAATATACTGTAGTTACCGAGGTACAAACGAGATACAAATAATATACTAGACGAAATCTTCATAAGGAGATAGAATCGGAACACAATTAATATGAAATTGCCTAATGTTAAATACAGGAATCGGTTTTAAAAATAACAAAAAAAAAAGGATTAAAGTGACATGAAATGATTTAGCCTAGTGACAGACTACGGTAAGTCAATACAGAATCCGTAAATATTTACTAGTTACATGATATAAGGCTTTTGAATCTGAGAGGTACCACTAAATCAAGATTTAGGAAAATAGAATTATGAAAGGTTCTTTTGGGGGCTTTCTCTTTGGGGTTACAGGTTATTGGCGAGGATGGTATACGAGCGAAAGGGCTCTTTGAGGTGAATGAGAAAATCTGGGTTGGGAAAACATTATTCAGATATTAATCGGAGTATAACCAACCACGATGAGAATTTAGAGCCTACAAAACAAAATTCATTTCATATGGACAAGGAAATACTACAATTACAGTGTAACTCTCACCCTAATAAACTTAACTTTAAGAATGGAATCCTGGAAAAATCCCGCAAAGGCTCAATACCAAACGATGATACAAGATAGTGAAGTAGAGTGGGAACATCATGCCCTAAAGGCAATCTACTTACGAAACACCAAGGAAACAAAGGAACGAGGTATCAAGCCCTTTCATAATTTTCTGAATAGATAAGAACACGGTAATAAAACTACTTATCAGAGGTGAGGAACTTCCAAAACCTTTCCTGGAGATTTGGCAATGAGGGAATAACTACTTACAGACAATATAATCGTTATAGCCCGTAGGTTAACCCATGGTGGTTACAAAAGAAAGAGAACTCAGCCACAAATATACGACTAGAGATGCAGAAATAACGAGAATCTTACCGGTGGGTTAGATAGAGATGTCGTCTCCACTGTGAAAAAAATCCTCACAGTTGTTTCCCTTCACCAAGAAATCGGAGTCGCAGAGCTAGACTTCCGGAGAACCTCCCCACAACAAAAAATCCATTAACCTAGCAAACCCTTTCCTCAGAGAATAAGGTCTGCAGGTACGAATGACTAGGTGATGAGATAGACTTGGCACGTCCATATTGGATAACAGGTCAGGTGATGGCCTTGACTTTAGCATGTACCCTACCCCCTTTAATGCCCTGACCAGGATTAAATGCTCATCAGACCTACCCCTCCTTTGGTATTCAATGGTCTATGGATCAAGGAAGCGCATGTGCAACTCATGGAAACCTTTAACCCTAAATCACAATGAATGTAGTTAATACAATGTATAGTTGACGCTACAGTTTGGACAAGTGGAGCCGAATGGGATTACTAACATGGGCAGAGGGTTATAGCATATTCGTACTCGGATTTTACCCAGAAGGCCTTACCTAACCACTATCCCTTATCTAGATACTTTTAAAATAAAGTGGTCTGCTTATATTAAAACATTTCGCAGCGGAGTAAAATCTAACGCTCTACTCTTTACCTAAGTCTGTTTGATCGTTTTGCGTGAATATCTGTATGGTCTAACGCATAATCCTTAGGCCATAGATCCCAACGTCATTTGTATTTTAAGCCTATGGTAATGGTTATAGGTACAAACAGATAGGAATTAATTATAATTACAAGACTTTAAATACACATTGAAATGTGGAGTAAGCACTTCTTATATCGTCGATTTGAAACACTTTAAGTTGGGTGGTAATGACAACCGATGATAGTAAGGACTCTAGTAAACTTTCAGAGTCAAGCAATATAATAGAAAGACTACCTTTCTTGAATATCGAAGATATTCAAGGATAAATGTACAAACAAATTTATTTATTTATTACAGTTTTTGAGGTACATTACAATTTTACTCAAGCACATAAACCTTTGTGTAATCCATCCAATGGTTACAATGTTTGTCAGGTTTTTAAGGTTTGCTAAGAAGGATAATATAATACAATGTGCAAATTTTCAACAAAGTTCTAACATACTTGTTCTCTTCTCCCCTTTCACGTCTCCCACAATTCTCCTTTATGAGGAGATAAGAGACTAGAAAGTAGTTCTCCTTAAGTACCTTTTAGTTATGGCATGGAATTATAGTAAATAAGAGGTGAGTGTTTTGGCAAATAAAACAATAATAAATATAGATTATTTGTTGCCCACCACTTAGAAGTTTTAGTCACTTTATGTTTCATTTCTGCGCATATGAATTTGGTTTTCATGAGTTCAATTCTTTTTTTTTTCCTTTTTGTTTTTCATTTTAACAACTCCGTTACCTAAATTATTGATTGGAATGGTAATAATTTTTTTAACACTTTTTCTTTTAACTTTTCAACTTGGAAGGGCAACATGGATACATACCCTTCTTACTGAAATTAGACCCCACCCTTCAAATTTGATCACTGCTCGTGACGTTCTTGTCACCATCATAGAGAATCACAATAAATACATACCCTTCTCACTGAAATTAGGCCCCGCCCTTCAAATTTGATCACTATTGGTAACGTTCTTGTCAGAGTCATAGAGAATCACAGATAGCATACAGATTTCACGAGCTACATCTTAGCCGGATTCCAACGAGGATGTGAAATAAGGTATATCAACTTGTTTGATTTTCATTAAAAAAAATTATGAAAACAATTTCATAGTTTTATGTAATCAATTTTGATTTTATTGGAAAAAAAAATCAATTATTTAAGAGCTAAAACTTTAAAATCCCAAAAATAGATCTCACAAAGTTGTATATGTGATGTTTGACCAGATTTAATTACAAAGTTGTATATGTAATGTTTGACTTAATTCACCTAGTTATAGTTACAATAAGGTATTCTTATCTCCATTGCAAATTCTAATATTTAATAAAGAAAGAGAAAATTCACCCATTTACTTTGATCCATTTCCATTAGATGAACCAAATCATCAATCAACATAAACTCAGGAGTTTTACCATAGTTTACATATACACTCAGATATCTCTATTTATAACATTTTGGAATTACATTTATGATTCTAAAATCTCAACAAAAATCCAAAAATGTTAACATTTTGAAATTACATTTATGATTTTAAAATATCAACCAAAAACTAAAAAATGAAACATTTTGTTGAATGCCCCAAACTACAATGAGTTGTCAACCTTGATCTATCTCCCTCAAATTGAGGGACACACCATTAAAATGTTTTAAAATCTCAACCAAAAACCCAAAAATGAAACATTTTGTTGAATGCGCCAAACTACACTGAATTGTCAATGTAAAATTTATCAATAAAATCTATTTCTAAGGCCCACCTCCATAACCTTGATCTATTTCCATCAAATTAAGCAACACACCATTAAAATGTTTTCATGGTATACATTTTTTTATTTCAATTGCTTTATGAATATATATATATATATGACATTGAAATTATAAAGTACCCTGTTTCACGCCCGCCAATAAACAATATATACAAAATTGCAAACCATATAATTTTTTTTCTATAATAATAGTAATATAAATATTTATCAATCCTTTATGCTAAGTGTAAACTCCTCCTTAACAACTTCGTAATGAGTAAAGAATTAAGTAATTATTGAAAAAAAAAACTTACGATATTACTAAAGGTTGAAATATATAGTAGTATATATTCATGTGAGAAGACCCTTAGGATATTACTAAAAGGTTGAAATACACATTATTATATATTAATGTGAGAAGACCCTTATGATATTACTAAAAGGTTGAAATATATAGTATTATATATTAATGTGAGAAGACCCTTATGATATTACTAAAAAGTTGAAATATATAGTAGTATATATTAGTGTGAGAAAACCCTTATGATATTGTTAAAAGTTGAAATATATAGTATTATATATTATTGTGAGTAGACCCTTATGATAATGTTTAAAAATGGAAATATAATTTAATATACCTTTATACCATTTGTCCATTAAAAACTTCTCAATTGTAGTGATGATTAAATGGTATCGATGATTAAATGGTAAACGTAATGAGTGGGGAAGGTCCTTCATGGGGACCTTGCATTAATAAAGCAACTTGTACTCTTACCATAGTATAGTAAAGCAAATGACACTTGGCAAGGGAGTATTAATATAAATGTAAAGACCTTATAGATTTGGTTAACGAAATTTCACAAACAAGAATCCTTCAAAATATATAAATCAACAAGCCACATGTGGCAATGACCCCAAATACTAAGATTTTGAGTGAGATGCTGCAATTGATTATTAAAATGCTAATTAGTTCTCAGCTCGCAAGATCGGAATGAGAGATGTTCATTGTGCCAATTTGAGGTGTGGCGATCGGTCTATTGCCCTTTATATAGACCATACTTCTTTTGAACTGCCTACTTCTATTCTCTAAGCCCACTGCTTGACAAGCTTGAAAATAGCCAGATGTGGAGAGAGACCTAGCTATACCTCCCATCGTACTTGCGGGTCGATCTAACCCATGGATCTCACATTCAATCCNGCCTACTTCTATTCTCTAAGCCCACTGCTTGACAAGCTTGAAAATAGCCAGATGTGGAGAGAGACCTAGCTATACCTCCCATCGTACTTGCGGGTCGATCTAACCCATGGATCTCACATTCAATCCCTATCTGGACGGTTCAGTCCCTATCGGACGGTTCAGTCCCTATCTGGCTGGCCTATCTCAACTTGGGTCGGGTGATAGTGCAAACTTTTGAGACTATCTTCTCATTTCCGATCCTTGGAGAATTTCCACAAGCACAAACTCTACTTTTGATTATGCTAAAGAAATTAGAAAAATCAAATTTTGTATGGGAAAAATTATTTTCGAGGAATCAGAATGACAAGCTACAGGACATGTGGCACTCTGAGATCTTCTTAGGAGAGGAGAGAATGATGAACAGCATTAATATCTGACCACCAATTATCAGTGTCAATATAACATAGTTACTGATCAAATATCGTCCTTCTTGCATAATGGTAGCCGCTGTAACTGCTGGTGAATTATTAGGGTCAACAAAGCCGAAGTTATTACATGTGAAATCATAGTTGTTGGCCATTACTAATTTGTTCTTTATCATTGATATTAGATCTACAACTACAAGAAAAGTAATCTGGTTGCAGTGTTCTAATATCGTAACTGATATCTTATTGCCCTTTCGTGTATTCTTACTATCTCCAATCCAATTCCGATCGCTCCCCTTGCACTCAAACCTAATCAGTCAAAACTACTTAGGTTGCATGTACCCTGTCTCTAGAAAACTATGGAATCTGAAAAATCACAATACATGTAATAAAGAGCATTGCAAGTTCTCATATCAATGAAACCCAGGGACTTGGAACCGGAGCCGTACTAAAGACAACAGAAACTAATACATTCAATGATTAATCCTGATTTTGGTTCACTTATGTTATATTTTTTATTTTTTCTAGTTCATGTCTCCATTTCTTTAATATTAAGAAACTACAAAAATTACTATTATCAATTATTCAGTTTCTTCTATGCAGATTGAATAGAAAGTTCAAATTAAATGGTAACTGTGAGAAACATCTAGTTGAGTATATATATAGATACACCCACTAAATAATTTTTTTCTTCGAAAATGTGTTTTATGATAGTGAAGAAATCACTCCCAGAAATAAATCTAAGACGGGCTATATGTTTCTTCTGGATAAAAAACAAAAGATTGTTTCATCATCTGTCCTGCCCAAAAGAAACCAGGATAGATGGCCATGCATCATCTTATCATCTTAAGACTGTTTAAGGCATTACAAGGAGTTTTTTTATAAGATTGGAATTGACTCTGAACAGTAAGAGCTAAAATATTTACATAAATATTTTATAAAATGTCTACCATGGAATAAACTAAACCACTGGTTGTGTACCTGTTCATGAACATATAAACTCATTTTGTGAATTTCCACCAGTTGTATCGCAAAGACATAACATAATTCCAAGAAGTGCAGGATCCATTAGAAGGGGAATAGATTGTCTTATATATTCTCTGTATTCTCTTGAAGTCCCACCATCCGTTTATTGATGTTGTTAAAATCTCTCAGCAACATGACTACAGACTAGTGATATATGCTGTAATATTGTCGAGGCGGTAGGTCGTTGAAGTGTCTCGGGCTTTCCAATATAATAGATCACACACTGTCTCTCGTGATTATGTCTGCCCAGGTAACTAGTTATGACTATTCCCTTATCATGCGCGTCACGATCCACCGTTTTCTTGACATCACAATTGCTCTCCGAGCATCTATAATAGTTCCTGCAAACAAAAAATTGAGTACGCATCTATAATTGGCAAGCAAATTAGCGGCACTTCAATCTCAAATATGGTCTTCTAATCCCAGTAGTATCCCACAGATGCCAACTTGGGATGGTCCTAAATCCCGGTGTTGAATTTCTGCAACTTAAGGAGGCCCGTGTAAGAATCGCTAGCATCCTGAGACTGAGTGTATTTGACTTCTCAGGTGCCCTCTGACTCCTAAAATGACAAACACCACCTTTAGGTGCCTGTCTTCCTTTAGGTCCCGTCCGAATCCCTTTATATCTCTATCGATCAGGAGCTTTGAATTATATTGAGCTATTCAGAATCATGAGTATTCTTACTGGTGGGGGCCGTGCCCACTGACCCCAAATTATGTGTGTGCCCCATATTTCTAAACGTTAATTGACTGAATTGAATGAATAAAGAAATTATCCTATTATCACGAGCAGTGATAATGCAATAATATTATCATGCTTCCACTGGTTACATTTAAATTTTAACTTTGCCCCATATTCATTATCACGAGCAGTGCCCCATATTCATTATCACGAGCAGTGATAATGCAATAATATTATCATGCTTCCACTGGTTACATTTAAATTTTAACTTTGTAGGTCCAAAGTGTTCGATCTTACGGATTTTTATTGTCACAACTTTTCCCATCATTTCAATTTATAAAAATGTCTGAATATTTGAAGTGTAGATCAGTGTTGCAATGATACCTTTGTTGGCAATGCTTTGTATGGATATTAAACTCGGGGTTCGAAATTTTTGACGTGAAAATCACAAATTCATACAGATTTTACAAAATTAAAATTTCATAATTCAAAATATAAGGTTAAAAATTTCAAACCTCTTTGTCTATGAATATGATGAATATGAATAAACTCAAGATTTTTGCATTGAGAGTATATAGGTTATTTACATCCCACTATGACTAAGATGTTAGGCATCCGCAGTAGCGAGGTGCTTTACAAAGCAATATGAGGGAGATGTTGTTGAATCTACAGTAGCTAGTTGCTCTACAACCTAGTATGGGGGAGATGTTGATGTTGTCAGGTTCTCATTATGTAGCTCAATATGGAGAATAAGTTGTCACCAAAGGTTATGTTAGAGATAAGGTTATATTAAAAAAACATTCCTTTAATTATAAAAAAAATTAACAATAATAAAAATAAAGTTGGCTCAATTAAAAGAAAACAATCAAAACATCTAAAATATTAATTCCTTCCTAATAAAAAAAATAGACACTAAGAAACTTGATCCTTTTCCGTAATAGATTTTATATGAAAAAATATCAAAGTAAAACATTATATTATAGAGCACCACCTTTATTGAAAAAAAAATAAAAATTAATGTCATAATATATCATACAATCATTTCAAAATAGTGTATTATAAATTCATCTTTAACCTAAAATAAATAAATAAATATGAATAAAAATCTAATATAATTATTATAAATTCATTTTTAAATTGGATTTGAATTTTTCATATATATACAAACTTATTAAGTGTTTATATAAAGATTAATGTTAAGAATTATAAATATTTTGATTGTATAAAAATTTGCACACACACATATATGGAGAAGAAGTTGTCACTTAAGATTATATTAGAGATAAGGTTATATTTAAAAAAAAATTTCTTTAATTAAAAAAAAAATTAACAATAATAAAAATAAAGTTGGCTCAATTAAAAGAAAACATCTAAAATATTAATTTCTTCCTAATAAAAAAATTAGACACTAAAAAATTATATCCCTTTGGGTACTTGATAGATTTTATATGAAAATTATCAAAGTAAAACATTATATGATAGAGCACCACCTTTATTGAAAAAAAAAAACTTTTAATGTCATATCCAACCATTTCAAAATATTGTATTATAAATTCATCTTTAAACTAAAATAAAAATAAATATAATTATTATAAATTCATTTTTAAATTGAATTTAAATTTGTCATATATATACACAACGGTATTAAGTGTTTATATAAAGATTAAAGTTAAGAATTATAAATCTTTTGATTATATAAAAATGTGTACATATATATTATATGTATAATATATAGAGAGAGATAATTTGAGTGGTTTAATCGTTAAGAACATGTGTTTCATCTTTGAATGTCACAGGGTCAAATTTGGCCATGATATAAATTATTATTTTTAACATTTCCTTTCACAAGTCTTCCAAATATTTGTTGTCCTTCCAATTGTAAATTTTGTAAAAGACAATTTCGATAAAATCCTTAAATTATAGCTTGAATGTTAACTCAAAATATGAAATCCTAAATATAACAAAAGATATTTTATTTATTTTTAAATTCTACGTTTGGAACTACAATGTCACATATAGTTAAATTATTTTAAAATGAATAAGGTAATAAAAAGTTACAAAGTAAAACAAAATATTATTATTTTTTATTTATGATATATTTAAAATAATAATAATAATATTTTTTACAATAAACCATATATTTTTTCTAATAAACCATATATTTGAAATGAATAGAATCTATGTGTATGCACAATTTCATGAGAAAATAATACATGTAACATATAAGATAGGGATAATGTGCATCCCTAAAATTATAAATAAAAAAAATAAAATTACATGTTCCTCACTAACTTATCTTTTTAAGGATGGAATTTTACCTTAATCTATTTTTATTTTGATATTTTTGAATGGTCCGAAATATCACGGAGAGATTTAAATCTATGATATTTTAAAGTTTTGAGATTTTTATATAGTTTTTTCTACTTTCAAAGGAAAATAATATTATTTTTTACATAAAAATGAATCTTTTGTATTTTTTTCATATTTTCTTTCCTCAATCTCATAATGGTACATATATTATGTGTATGGAAAAAACATTTCATTTATAGGGCATGTGTGGTGATTGTGGACCCTCTACATGTTCCATCGGACTAGAAAGAATAGTTTAGCACCTCATACATTTATTTTCATGCTTAAAATGTGGCTATGGCAAGGAGACCCGTCTATCATTTGTAATCTTCATATTTTCACACATAGTATGCTTATGGGAAAAAGAATCCCTTTGGAGGTCCCACATGCTTGTTTACGACCCATGTGCATAATCAATGATCCTTCAAAGTGTCTTTTAGTCTCTAATATAATAGTGTCACCCTATGGACCATGTCTAGGGCACTAAGACCCATTAGTGGTTCACAAAATCTTGTCATGGTGCCCATATTACACCTGTGGGACAACGATTCCCTTTATAAGGCCTTTGTGGTGGTTTGGGACCCTATGAATAATCTATTAACCCTAGAAGCATACTTTAGGGCCTAAAATATTGGTTATCCTCCTTAGACCATGGCCATAGCTTGTATACCTTTCCATGCAAAGTGAAACCTTGTAATGACACCTATATTACACTTATGGTCAAAATATTCTATTTATAGGGTCTATGTTGTGGTTTGGGACACTATGCATGGTCCACGAGTCATGAAAGCATTGTTTAGGCCTTAAAAGCATATTTTAGGCCTAAGATGTCACTTTTTATCCTTGGACCACATCTAAGACGTTGTGAAGGTCTATCTCTAATGTGAAAAAACTTGTAATGGTTCTCCTATGACACCTACAAGTGAAATCTCCCCTTTGCATGACCTTTTTCATGGTTATTTTCACAATGTGCATGGTCCATGAACTCTAGAAAACATATTTCAATCCATAATACATTATTTTTCATGATCAAATTATGTTGAGTCTTCAACACTCAATTCTAACATATGATGTCCTCTTTTTTTATTGAGAGTGCCCATCCTACAAGTATGTACAACTACATGTCTTCTATTCAATGCAATAATACTATCATGCTTCCATTGGTTACCTTTAAATTTTAACTTTGTAGGTCCAAAGCATTCGATCGTACAAATTTTTTCTGTCACAACTTTTACCATTGTTTAAATTTATCAAAATGTTTGAATATTTGAAGTGTAGATCAATGTTGCAATGGATACCTTTGTTGGCAATGCTTTGTATCGATATTAAACTAGAGTTTCAAAATTTTTGACATGAAAATCATAAATTCATACAAATTTTACAAAATTAAAACTTCATAATTCAAAATATAATGTTAAGAATTTCAAACCTCTTTGTCTATGAATATGATGGATATGACTAAACTCAAGATTTTTTCATTGAGAGTATATAGGTGCTTTACATCCCACTATGGTTGTATGAGGGAGATGTTGTTGCACCTAGAATAGCTAGTTGCTCTACAACCTAGTATGGGGAAGATGTTGATGTTGTGAGGTTCTCGTTATGTTATTGAGAAATTCCAATATGGAGAAGAATTTGTCACTTAAGGTTATGTTAGAAATAAGGTTATATTAAAAAAAAATTCCTTTAATTATAATTTTTTTTAACAATAATAAAATAAAGTTGCCACAATTAAAAGAAAACAATCAAAACATCTAAAATATTAATTCCTTCCTAATAAAAAAAATAGACACTACGAAAATTTGATCCCTTTCGGTACTTCATAGATTTTATATGAAAAATTCTCAAAGTAAAACATTATATTATAGAGCACCACCTTTATTGAAAAATAGAAAAAAAAAAAAAATTTAATTTCATAATATATCATACAATCATTTCAAAATATTGTATTATAAATTCATCTTTAACCTAAAATAAAAATCCCCGGATGGGGTGACACGATGCACAACACTACCACCTGGTACAACGCCCAGCCTCATATTAAATGTGGTAGGTCACTCCCCATCTATTCAACATCAATGATGGGAGCAGGCCATTACAGCCGACCTCCGGGTAAGCGACCTCTCCCTCGCGGGAAAGGGCTGACCCTGCAAGAATTTACTATGGTAGATTTAATGTGGATCCATGTCTTGTCGTCCCACAAGCCTATGAAAGAGAGGAGGCGTGGTCACATTCATCTCATTCTTGCTCTGCAACTTTCCTCCATTTTTGAGCTCTAGTGCATTTTTCTCTACATCCTTACGACTTTTCCCAGCCCTGGTGTGTTTTATACCCACTCCTTCACTATGATGCCTAGGGAGTGAGGTAAACCTCATCATGGGTTGGCTTGGTACATGCACGTTGCTCAACAACATAGGAGACAACAATTGAAAAGATCACTCTCGTTGGCCAACTCCATTCTTCGTCAGAGAGCACAGGCTACCCATCTCTCACTCCAAGATTATGAAAATGAGTTTTCAATGGAGGAGCGTGCTCATACCCCTCCAAAACAACTCTCACTCTCAAATAATTGGCAGCCCACAGGCACTATGCGGGAAGAAAATACTCCGACTGCACCTGAAACTCAAGCGAGAAGCAGCATGATGGGGAGGCTTGGTGATGAATTCCCAACCTGTTATGTTGAGGAAGTGCCTTACACGGAAAACACTTTGACTGCCCTGGAACCTCATGCAAGAGGAAGCATGAGGGGGGGGCTCGGTGAGGAATTCCCAACGTGTTATGTCGAGTAAGTACCTTACACGGATTTGGTCTCGCAGGGGACCTGCGCAGTAATTGATCACTATGAAGACATAGCAGCCATGGACAAGGGTGTGGGCAATGCAGACATAGAGGCGGTTACTCCAGGCGAGGCAACTACAAGGGAAACGAAGGTCACTCCGGGAGAGGGTGATGAAACCCTAGCGCCACCTTCCAACCGAGCCATGCATGGACATACTGGTGCCCCACCACCCTTCCTCCATGCGGCACACTTGGATTTAGTGTTTGAACTACGAGGACAGATGGAAGACCAAGAGAATAGGGCCCTCCTCATGGGACAATGGTTGGATATGATTTTCGAAGTGTACTCTAATGCCGTGGCAAATAAAAAATTCCCAACATGGGACTAGTTGTTTGTCATGTAGGCCAAAGCAGTGTGGCAGGAGGATGAGGACGACAGGCCACCGAGTATTTGATCAAGTCAATTTCAAACTGGTTTTCTCTTTTACTTCCAGCCATGTTGGGGCTCCCTTTTACTTTATCTCTTACTATTCAGAGTCAATTCCAACCTTATAAAAAATATCTATGTAATGTCTTAAACAGTCTTAAGATGATGCATGGCCATCTATCCTAGTTTCCTTTGGGCGGGATAGATGATGAAACAATCTTTTGTTTTTTATCCAGAAGAAACATCTGAGCCCCAAGTTGTGTTGGTTTCCGGTAAAATGGTGGCACAATTGGTGGTTGTAACACCGTTGTATCTTTTTGTTAATATAATATAGCAAGCAACACCCCCTTTTTTACTTAAAAA
>SNQJ01S0013603.1:289135-301374 GCA_010110895.2 Picea sitchensis
TCAACTCTCTGGTTACACAGATAGTGACTTTGCAGGCATCCTAGATGACAGGAGTCCATAATCATATCATCTATTTAGATTTACAAATGTCATATATACAACAATCAAACCCCAATAGTCCACTCCCCGACTCGATCTGGAGTCCAAGGGGTTCTATCAATGTCTCTGCATCCTCGAGGTCCAAAATCCTATACACTCAGGAAAACTGATTCAATAGCACCTGTCTATGTCAATACAAAAAAATAACATGTCATCAACCCATAATGCCTCATAATCATAATCAAATGCCCAATAGTATAATAACTCAGATCACTTCCAAGCAAGTGTCCTCAAAGAATAATTTTGCTCAGTGCACATAAGAGCGGGATGTTACAATAAATATGTTGACCACTTATGTATATGTGCATATACGAAAGGTCACCACTTTTGTATATGTGCATATATGAAAGTGATAATATTCCATATATGTGCATATACATAAGTGGTGAACTTCCATATATGTGCGTATACAAAAGTTGACCATTTTCGTATATGTTCTTATACAGAAGTGGTTGACTTCCATATATGCGCATATGCATAAGTGGTCAACTTATGTATATGTGGATATACGAAAGTGGTGAAATTCCATATATGTGCATATACAGAAGCTGACCACTTCAATATATGCACATATACGGAAGCTGACCACTTCCGTATATGCGCATATACCAAATATGACCACTTCAGTATATGCACATATACGAAAATGGTTGGATTTTGTATTTGCGCATATACAGAAGCTGAACACATTCATATATGTGCATATATGCAAGTGGTCGACTTTTGTATATGCTCATATAGGGAAGTGGTAGGCTTTCGTATATGTGCATATATGAAAGTTGGTCACTTCCATATATACACATATACATAATTGGTTGGCTTTTGTATATGCACATATGTGGAAGTGGTTGATTTTCATATATGTTCATATACAAAAGTCGACCACTTTCATATATTCTCATATGTGGAAGCTGGCCACTTCTGTATATGTGCATATCTAAAAGTTTTCGGCTTTCGTATATGCACATATATGAAAGTGGTCGACTTCCATATATGTGCATATACAGAAGCCCGCCACTTCCATATATGTGTATATATGGAAGTGGTCAATTTCAGTATATTCGCATATACGAAAGCAGGTCACTTCCATATATGTGCAATGCACATATACAGAAGTGGTCAACTTGGGTATATGGCCAACTTCGGTATATGTGCAAATACAAAAGTGGTTAGCTTCCGTATATGCGCATATAAGGAAGTGGTTAGCATCTGTATATGTGCATATACAAAAGCTGACCATTTTCATATATGCACATATATGAAATCCAACAACTTCCATATATGCACATATACGAAAGCCAATCTCTTTCGTATATGCGCATATATGGAAGCCATCCGCTTCAGTATATCCACATATATGAAAATGGTCGGATTTTTTACATGCACATATATGGAAGTTGTCCACTTTCATAAATGTGCATATATGGAAGTTGACCACTTCCGTTTATGCACATATACATAATCCGACCTCTTCCATATAAGCACATATACAAAAATGTTTGTCTTTTGTGTAAGCACATATATAGAAGTTGACCACTTCTATATATGTGCATATACGAAAGTTTACCACTTTATATGCACATATACGAAAGTGGTCAACTTTCGTATATAGATTCTGTATATGTGCATATACGAAAGTGGTCAACTTCCCTATATGTGCACATATGAAACATATAAGAAAGTTGACCACTTCCATATATGAGGATATACGAAAATGGTCTTCTTTCATATATGCGCATATACGAAAGTCAACCACATTCATATATGCACATATACACAAGTGGTAGGCTTTTGTATATGGGCATATAGGGAAGTGGTCGACTTCCTATATTCCCATATACAAAAGTTAGTCACTTGTGTATATACACATATAAAAAAATGGTCGACTTTTGTAATGTACATATATGGAATTGGTCATTTTTTTTATATGTCCATATACAAAAGTCAAACACTTCTATATATGCTCATATGTAGAAGTTGGACACTTTTGTATTTGTGCATATACGAAAGTGGTTGGCTTTTGGATATGAACATATACAAGATCCATATACAAAAGTGGTTGAATTCCGTATATGCACATATGTCGAATCCCGTCACTTCCATATATGCGTATATATGGAAGTGGTTACGTAACACACCCAACCCCTAAGTACCCTTTCTAGGGATGGGGCATCGAAATGTTTTTAACTCTAACCATATCAAATCATCTCTTTGAGGTCTTCATCTTTTTCTACTCGCCCATATCTTTCTCATGACTATTACCCAGCTCTAAGCCAACCTCTGGTTTACAGGATATGGCCTCCCAAAGTTTTTTAGGAAAGATTAGTTGTGAGCCACGTGGAATCACTGTGGATCTAACTCGTTCATACCATATTCAATTTCCTACTTCCCGCACGGAAGGTCCCTTCAATGTCCAAACCAACAAATAGACTCAATCCTCATCTAACACACATGCTAGTGGAGAATTCAGTGTTAGGCATTGAATGTCCCTCTTATTTTTTGTATACATGTCCTCCTGAGTCGTGAATTCTCGAACTCCCGAGGTACTTCCACAGGAAAGGTGTGTCCACATAACCCCTATATTGATGACCTCTATTACTTTGTAACTTCGACGTTCGGGGAAATTCATGGTGTGACTTACTCCTTACTCCCATAGTGGTCAATGTCGAGCTAACCTTGGTATAAATCCAATGGCTAGGGAATATCACAAGGATCATCAGATTGATGGATCTCATCGATTCGTGACTTCAACGTTTCTATTCTCCACTCACTTACCAACCCCTTTCTCTGGGAGTGGTCAACGTTGGGGTTCCCTTGGTAGAAATCCAACGGCCAAGGACGATCCCTGGATCTATGGTCCTCATCACTTTGCAAATTCTATCTTCGGGGGTTTTTACATTATGGCCGTTCCACTCTCTGGAAGTAGGACTTATCCGAAGTACCATATGTAGGTTCCATCCTCTTAGCAATCGAACAATTAAGAGGGGTTTGTATTGAACTCCCAAAATCCACAGATCCCATCACTTCGTAACTTCAACATTCGGGGAATTTGAGGTTGTAACATCTCTGTTCTCCTGAAGTGAGGCTTTGCCGAAGTTACCTCAGCATAGATCCAATGGATAAGGGGAGTCCCAAACACCATTGGATCTATGGTTCGTGTTACTTCACGATGGATGAATGGATCAACTTCCATATATGCACATATATGGAAGCGTGACATTTCCGTATATGTGCATATATGGAAGATGACCACTTCTGTAAATGCACATATATAGAAGTGATTATATTTCATATATGGACATATACTGAAGCTGGCCATATACCGAAGTTGACCACTTCTATATATGTGCATTATGCATATACGAAAGTGACCTGGTTCCGTATATGTGAATATACCGAAGTCAACCACTTTCATATATACACATTTATGGAAGTGACGGGCTTCTGTATATGCACATATACGGAAGTCGACAACTTTTGTATATGGATTTAGTATATGTGCGTATACAAAATCCGACAACTTATGTATATGCATATATACGAAAGTGGTCAGCTTCCACAGATGAGCATATACAAAAGTGGTCGACTTTTGTATATGCACATATACAAAAATCGACCACTTCCACATATGTGCATACACAAAAGCCAACCAATTCCGTATATATGTATATATGGAAGTGACCAACTTTCGTATATGCTCATATATGAAATCTGAGCACTTCCCTATATGCGCATATATAGAAGCTGACCACTTGAATATATGCACATATATGAATGTGGTTGTCTTCTGTATATGTGCATATACGAAATCCAACCATTTTCATATATGCACATATACTGAAGTGGTCATCCTTGGTATATGCACATATACAGAAGTGGTCAACTTCCGTATATGCACATATATGGAAGTGGTCAGCTTCTGTATATGCACATATATGGAAGTTGACCACTTTCGTATATACACATATACAAAATATGACCACTTATGTATATGCGCATATATGAAATTTGACCACTTTCGTATAAGCACATATACGAAAATGGTTGACTTTCGTATACGCAGATATTTGGAAGTTGACCACTTCTGTATATGCACATATATGGATGATGGCCACTTCCATATATCCACATATATGGAAGTGGTCAGCTTTCGTATATGCGCATATAAAAAAGTGGTCAATTTCGTTATGTTGCATATACGACACATATACGAAAGTTGACCACTTCCGTATATGCGCATATACGGAAGCTAACCACTTATGTATATGCACATATCTGAAAATGACCGACTTTCATATATGCACATATACATAATCTGACCACATTCATATATGCAAATATACACAAGTGGTCATCTTCTATATATGCACAACATATATGAAAATGGTCGACTTTTGTATATGTGCATATACGAAGGTTGGTCACTTCCGTATATGCACATATATGAAAGTTAGATTTTGTATATGCACATATACAAAAACACACATATAGGTAAGCCCACTTCCATATATGCACATATATAAAAGTTTTCATCTGTAAATTCTCATTTATGAAAGGTGACTTCCATATATGAACGCTTCTATATATGAGGATATACGAAAGCTTTCAGCTGTAAATGCGCATTTACAGAAGAAAAATTACATATATGCTTGCTTTCGTAAATGTGCATATATGACAGTTGTCATCAGTAAATGCACATTTGTGGAAGTCAGCTTCCCTATAAGTGGCCCCCTTTCGTAAATATATATGGAATCTGCCTTCCGTAAATGCACATTTACGAAAGGTGGCTTCTCTATATGCATGCTTTTGTAAATGCACATTTATGGAACCTCCCTAGAGGAAAGATCTTAAGGGAAGATGGATTCTTGGAAGGTTGAGTCACCGTATGAGTTTTAAGAAGAGCTCATCAAAGGAGGAAGGGGAATGTCCTTCAAGTGGAGTTGTGAGGAAAGCTAGGGAAATGTTTTGGGATAACTTGTCAAAGTGTCGTTAGGGTTTGGACGAGGATTTAAAATCCTGCCCAACAATGACGCCGTAATGTTATCACATGAGTTGTAGGTTGGGAAAATCTTGAATCAAACCACAATATTGTGACAAATAAGAGAACACATATCCATTTTCATCTCATACAGTTAATCCTGTCACTTTAGAGGTGATGTGATAACCTCAAGGGGGAAATCATAGGTGACCCTAGGGTAAAATGAGAAGGAAAAAGATACTTATGAATGGATTCCCCTATAAGTCAAGTTTCTATATGTAAATAGCGTTGGAAACAAGTATCGATAGTAGTCAATGGTTTCCAAGTCTTTGAGTACTTGCGAAAAGTGTTTGTACATGCCCGAGGGGACCTCTTTCTAAGTCATGTGGATGAGGTGTCATGGATGGGGGGAAAACATTTTGGAATAGGGTTCATAACATACAAGGTCTTGTAGTGTCTCATTTATGGGTGCCTTTGTGGAGGTTGTGTTGCACCTTCGTCTCAATGCAACCTTTTTCCAAGCCCATTTATTTCCTTTTATTCTTCTAGGATGTTTCAATGTTGAAGCCAAGGTGGGGCTTCTACCTAATCATGAAAAGCAATGGCAACCTTCAATCTACCCTGGTCACATTTTTCTTCCTTAAGTTGAAAACATGTGTGGGGCTTCTGTACCTAAGCATTAAAAATAGTTCCCACACATGCTCCACCTTGGTTGGCATTTTCTTATTAGTCATTTTTCACGGGTCCCATAAGTTTCTTATGAGAGATGTTTCATTGTCCTCGATATCATTGGGAGAGAATATAGAAGTTTAATGATTGGATTTTATATTTTTACAGCTACAAGCCTTTGGGCCTTCAACACCTTATTCCCATGAAATGAGGGACAACTCCTTCTTGAGTCAGTATACCCGAAAATACCAAAAGGTGAGGAGATGATGGGATGAAGTGTGGAAATTGACAATTATGGTCGGGAATGGAATGATGACTCATCAAGAGGGATTACTAGTAGAAAACCTATCACTAAGGATGACCCACTTTCTAGGGCACAATGTTAACCACCAAAGTAAAACGGGCAAAGAGAATAATGTCCAAGAAAACATTACATAATCAAAAGAAGTAATAGATGCAACAAAATCAAATGCCTAAAATATTGAAATGAAACTCACCATAATACCTATTTTGTACCTCATGGAGCAAGACCCAATGTCCTCCGGAGGCCAACCGATGTGGTGGATACCATCATGATGAACCTGGATCTGTGGTGGAGGAGCAAGTCTCTATCTATGAAATTGAACATTGTTGGTCAATATCTCTCTCAATACTCGATGTATGCAATGTCCCGAGGGATATTATGAAGAAATCTTAATTTAAAATACTCTTATGCTATTGTCAATGTTTCGTCCTAAAAATCTGAATAATTTTTGTAAAATAATATCTTTGATAGCACCTTGTCATTTTAAAAACTATGCTTACCTATATGTTCTAAAACCATAAACAAGGTCTTAACATGTGCTTGTGAGTGAGTAATTGTTTGTACTTGCATGTGCATGTGAGTGAGTTTTAGTTTCAAGATGTAAGGTGTCTTGTTTATTGTTTTCATTTGCTACTCTAAGCCTAGCATGCCTCACCATACTCTCTTACGGGTACATATTATATGACTCATGCTCATTATTTAAAGTTCAAATATTTCTTTAGGGGATAATTTCTATTTACCAAGGTTCTTAAGGAATTGGCTAATTCATATTCAACTTGGGTATGGAAAACTTAATTTTTAAATCTTGATGAATATTCCTATCCTTGGGATAATTTTGAATATGCTACATGTATTAATCTTTCATGAAATTGTGCATACACATAGATTCAATTCATTCCTATTAAATTAGGTATTAATCTCTCATGAAATTGTGCATACAAATAGATTCGATTCATTCCAAATATATATTTTATTAGGAAAAATAATATTATGTTCTGATTATTATTTATTTTTCTTTCAAATATATCATAAATAAAAATAATAATATATATATTTTTACTTGTAACTTTTTATTATCTTATTATTTTAAAAGAATTTAACTATATGTAATTTTATAGGTCCAAATGTATAATTTAAAATTAAATAAAATACCTTTTGTTATATTTAGGTCTCCATATTCTGCATTAACATTCAACTTATAATTTAAAGATTTTGTTTAAATTGTCTTTGGCCGAATTTACGATTGGAGTGGACTCCTCTAACACTGGGTTGTATGAGACCTCCTTTTTTGTGGACAATGTTGTAGGCATTTATTACCCCTATCACTTATAAACATGTTCTTAACCATTAAACCACTATATATATATATATATGCAATTTTTTCTTAAAATTTTTATACTATCTTTTTTTTTTTAAATAAAAAAGAGGGTAGTACCTTCTATATTAGATAATCACAAAACATAGACAAAAATACAGAGTCATGGCTAAAAACCACCAAAAATACTGTCGGTATCCGGAAACCAGTATAACTAAGGGGTTGATAGTAGTTTTAACAATAATACGTATAGTTGAGAAGCCCCTGTCCTGCCCGAAGGAAACCAGAACAGGGGCTAATGGTCCAAGAGTGCATAAAACAGAAAAGCAGTAAACAAAAAGCCAGGAAGCAGTAAAACCTAATCACCCGTTGCACCGTCACCTTCATCCGCCTGCCAAGCGTACCTCGCTGGAATAGCAAACTCCTGCGTGCACAGGGGACACTTGTGCTGAGCTGGAGCTCCGGAGAACGCGCCGAGGAGAATGTCTAAATGCTGGCTCATGAGGAGCGTCCTGAGTTCCACGTCAGCCAGGTGGTTGCGTAGCTCGAAGACCAAGGCCAGGTGTTCGTCGCTAAGAAGAAAACCATGCAATCTGCCACCCGAATCCATTTCCTCACCCAAGTCAGCCGCTACCTTTCTCTTCTCCTCGCGAATCTCATTGTCCATAGTCTTCTCTGCGTGAAAAGATGGCAAGTCGCCCGTCCAGGGAAATTCTTCGACGATACAGCCTGGGACGTCATCTTCACTTATCAAAGCTCGAATGGAAGTCTCCATGGCTTGGGGCGCCTCCATGCAGGGCAAGTCTCCAATGGTCGGGTCCTCCTCCACTATGCAAGTGGGCAGCGCGACCTCGGGCTCGGCATCCCTAACATTACTCAATTTAGAAATCAAACCTTCCCTACTGCAACCAGCCTTCTGCTCAACAATGGTGTCGAGCAGCTTTCGCCGCTCTTCTCGTGCTTTTTTACGAAGAATTGAGGACGCCAAAGAGAGAGCACATTCCAGATGCTTCTTCCTATGACGCTGCGCCCTGTGGGCGTCCCAGGCCGAGCCCCGACGAGACCTGGCACGCTCTCGAACCATTGAAACCGGGTAGTGAATGAAAATACAGAGCAAAAACCGCGCAAGACTGAAAGTCCCAAACGAGAGCAGCAGCAAGTGCAAATCCCGAACAAACCATCTCAGACAAGGAGCAACAGCAAGAGAAAATCCAGAACAATCCGAGAACAGAGAGCCCTCGAAGGCCTCACCAAAGTGCATTGCAGAAATGATGAATGGTCGAGCGAGTGACATAGCAAATGCGCTCTGTCCTGGCTCATAATCAAACTCATAACTAGGCTTCATTGAAATCTGTCCTTCCGAATCCATGATCGGTTTGAGCTTGCGGGAAGAATAAATGGTCGCGCGAGGGAGCCTTGCCGTCGTATGAACCCTGCGATGGCCGGCCCCCATTGTTAATGCTAATGCGTGGGTGGCTGCCATCCACAGTTAAACCAGCACTTAAAGCGACTCTTAGTGCATGTCCATGTGTCACTGACCCTGTGTGTCGTGTCACCCCATCCGGGGAAAATTTTTACACTATCAAAAGGTTTATAATTCTTAACTTTAATCTTATATAAACACTTAATATTTATGCACATGGACCCTAAACAAACTTGTGGGCCTTGCAAAGAGATTCTTTGTCCCATAAGCATAATATGTGTGAAAAAATTAAGATTACAAATGATTAATCATGAAAATAAATTTATGAGGTGTTAAACTATTGTTTCTACTCTGATGGAACATGCATAGGGTCCATAATTACCACAGATGCCCCATAAATAAAATATTTTTTCCATAATCACAATATATGTTCTATTATGAGATTGAGAAAAGAGGATCTGAAAAAAAAAAATACAAAAAAATCATTTTTATGTAAAAAAATAATATTCTTTTCCTTTAAAAATAGAAAAAACTATATAAAAATTTCAAAATTTTAAAACATGAAAAATGCCATAATATTTCCAACAATTCAACAAATAAAAAGAGATTAAGGTAAAATTTCCATCCTTAAAAAAGATAAATTTGTAAAAAACATGTAATGTTTAAGTTTATTTATAATCTTAAGCGTGCACATTATTTAAATTTCAAATATTTCTTCAAGGATAATGTTGAATATGCTACATGTATTAATCTCTCATTAAATTGTGCATACACATAGATTCTATTCGTTTCAAATATATGTTTTATTAGGAAAAATAATTTTATGTTCTCATTATTATTTATTGTTTTGTTTTCAAATATATTATAATTAAAAAATTAAGAATATTTTTTTTACTTCTAACTTTTTATTAAGTTATTAATTTAAAAAGAATTTAACGATATGTCACATTGTAGGTCCAAATGTAGAATTTAAAAATAAATAAAATATCTTTTGTTATATTTAGGCCATCATATTTTGAATTAACATTCAATCTATAATTTAAGGGTTTTGTTTAAATTGTCTTTTTCTAATTTAGAATCACTATTGGATTGACACAAGGTTGATTCCAATTGCTGCCATTGATTTTATCTTTGACCCATTAGTTGCAAATATTTGGAAGATGGTTTTATAATAATTATATTAGGTTTTTATTGATACCTATCTTTATTTTAGGTTAAAGATGAATTTGTAATATAATATTTTGAGATGAATGTATGATATATTATGATATTAATTTTTTTTTTTTTTTCAATAAAGGTGGGTGCTCTATAATATAATGTTTTACTTTCATAATTTTTTATTTAAAAAATTAAGACAAGAATAGATTTATCTTAAACTCGGATCCATCAAGTAAAAGAGATCAATTTTTTTAAGGTTTATTTTTTTTATTACAAAGGAATTAATATTTTAGATGTTTTGATTGTTTAACTTTATTTTTATTATTGCTATTTTTTTATAATTATTTACATTTTTTTTAATGTAACATTATCTAACATAATCTAACATGACAACATCTTCCCTATATAGATCAACTCCTCCTACAAAAATATACTTTCTTAGCTTTGTATTGATCACCAACTTCTCATCCTTAACATTTTCATCACCTTCTCCAAATGCATGTTACAAATGTTCTTATTTGGTCTTGTTAAATATTAGAATAACATCAAGATATACAACAACAAACTTTCTAAGAAAGGTTTTAAATTTTCAATCAAAAAATCCCCCCCAAAAGGAATCATTAGCACATAAGTGTAATATGGATGCCATTATGAGGTTTCATGCACTAGAATTGAGTGTTGAAGACTCAACATGATTTGACCATGAAAAATAATGTATTATGGATTGAAATATGTTTTATAGAGTTCATGGACCATGCACATGGTAAAAACAACCACGAAAAAGGTCATGCAAAGGGAATCTTTCACTTGTAGGTGTCATAGGAGAACCATTAAAAGTTTTTTCACACTAGAGATGGTTCACAATGTCTTAGATGTGGTCCAAGGATAAAAAGTGACATCTTAGGGCCTAAAATATGCTTTTAAGGCCTAAACAATGCTTTTAGGAACCATTAACCATGCATAGGTTCCCAAACCACAACATAGACCCTATAAATATAATATTTTGATCATAAGTGTAATACATGTGTCATTACAATGTTTAACTTTTCATGGAAAGATATCCAAGCTATGGCAATGGTCTAAGGAGGAGCATCAATATTTTAATATTTTAGGCCCTAAAGAATGCTTTTAAGGTTAATAGACCATTCATAGGGTCCCAAACCACCACAAAGGCCTTATAAAGGGAATCTTTGGCCCACGGGTGCAATATGGGCACTCTTGAAAGATTTTGTGAACCAGTAGTGGGTCTTAGTGCCCTAGACATGGTCCATAGGGTGACACTATTATATTAGGGACTAAAAGACACTTTGAAGGCTCATTGATTATGCACATGGGCCCTAAAGAAACATGTGGGCCCTGCAAAGGGATTCTTTGTCGCATAAGCATAATTTGTGTGAAAATATGAAGATTACAAATGATAGATGGGTCTCCTCGCCATAGCCACATTTTAAGAATGAAAATAAATGTATGAGGTGCTAAACTATTCTTTCTAGTTCAATGGAACATGCACATGGTCCACAATCACCACACATGCCCTATAAATGAAATGTTTTTTCCATAAACATAATATATGTGCCATTATGAGATTGAGGAAAGAAAATATGAAAAAAATACAAAAGATTCATTTTTATGTAAAATATAATATTCTTTTCCTTTAAAAATAGAAAAAATTATATAAAAATCTCAAAACTTTAAAATATGGTAGATGTAAATCTCTCCATGATATTTCCAACCATTCAAAAATTTCAAAATAATAAAAATATTAAGATAAATTTTCATCCTTAAAAGGATAAGTTTGTGAAGGACATGCAATTTTTTTTTTTGTTTATTTATAATTTTACGGGTGCACATTATCCCTATCTTATATATTACATGTATGAATTTCTCATTAAGTTGTGCATAGACATAGATTACATTCATTCCAAATATATGGTTTATTAGAAAAAATAATATTATGCTCACATTATTATTATTAGTATTATTCAAATATATCATAATTAAAAAATAATAATAATTTGTTTTAATTAGTAACTTTTTATTACCTTATTCATTTTAAAATAATTTAACTATATGTGACATTATAGTTCCAAATGTAGAATTTAAAAATAAATAAAACATCTTTTGTTATATTTAGGATTTCATATTTTGCGTTAACATTCAAGCAATAATTTAAGGATTTTGTTTAAATTGTATTTGGGAGACTTTACAATTGGAAGGACCCCAAATATTTGGAAGACTTGTGAAAGGAAATGTTAAAAATAATAATTTATGTCATGGCCAAACTTGGTTTTTG
>SNQJ01S0013603.1:317977-329681 GCA_010110895.2 Picea sitchensis
TTTATGTAGCATATATAAAATAATTGTTCTATATGTTTACAAAACATTTTGTACTTTCTCAGTTTTTCTTACATCATTTCCAACCTTTTTATTGAAGATTTATAGTCGGAATTTCATTGTTTTTGTTTCGGTGTCTTCAAAGTACTCATAGTATCTTGAAGGCCCCTCTTTGTAGTTGTAGAGCTTTTTTTTGAGAGTTCATCTGCTTTTACATTGAGTTCTCTCATAATATGTTAAAAAGACAGTCAATCAAAGGATTGAAAAGAAAGTCTTATGTCTCTCTAAATATTGACTAGGTTGATGTTCTGAAAATAAATTTTTCCTTTAGCCCAGTCAATCACCAATTTTGAGTCACCCATGACCTGAAGCTTTCTGATGTCCTTTTGTTTTGTTGTCTCTAGGAGGATCCATAATGCAATGAGTTATGCTTTATTATTGGATCCTCCTCCTGGAGCATACCTGATGTTAATGTAATGATTATGATTTAAGAATAAAACTACACCTACGCCAATAGAGGGTGAGTGTCTTTGGCTGGCACCGTCGAAGTAGGCCCACGAAACGAAATAATCCAGAACAGGGAAGGAGGGAACCCTTTGTTTCGTATTTTCCTGGTCCTCTTTGGTCTATGCTGCATGTGCAATGTTAGGGTTGTAATCACTTCCGACGACATCCATTTATCTTTAAAAAGTGTCGCATTGCGAGCCCACCATAAATTTGCAACCAATATGCACGGTAGTCATGCATACAGTTTTAGTGATCTGTCATGTATCCATAGCTTGTAACATTCCTCAAGAGAAGGATTATTCCAATCTGCACCTACTTTAAGCTTTTCTTTTAACGCCATGGCAACCTAACCTACAAAAAGGCATAATACAAAATGAGATGCAAATTCATACGAAATAATTATTATTTTGTTAATTTTATGGTGTTATTTTATTATTTTTTTTATATATTATAAATATATGTATAATAATATCTTATTTTGTAATATAAATATTACACTCTTATTTATATATATATAAACTAAGATTCTTATGATCTCTTAAGCACCACAATAAAAATAAGTGAACGATAACTAATGAAGATTTTTAAAAATATATATATACATTTACATTATCGTTAAATCAAGATTCTTATGATTTCTTAATCACCACAATAAAAATAAGAATAAGTTAACAAGAACTAATGAGGAATATTTATTACTTAGGAATGTTATGACTAACATCTTATGTCAAATTTTATATAAATATAATAGTAGGAGGTCGTTAAGATGGAAATGTATAAAGTATAGAAGGAATTGTTTTAAAATAATAAAAGGTTTATTTTATATATAATAATAATAATAATAATAATAATAATGAGTTTTTCTTTGTGACATTAAGAAGGTTAAAGATGAAAAACATTTTTTCTTAAAATGTCCGACATATACCCAAACTAGATCTTCATTTCAAAAGATTTGTCATATTACAAACCTTTATAACCTTCTAACTCAACAAAACTATGGTGATAGTCAAATCTAGTTAGCACTATTGGATTTTGAGGGTTTCGTTCTATAAGGTGACCAAGGTTTGAAACTCACAATAATCGAGAGGAGACACTCAAATAAATTCATCCATGTTAAGGGTTGGTATGTCCATGTGCGATCTCGTTTACTCAAATTAAACCATGACTCAAACGAGACCTATTAAAACCAATTGCTATCAAAATTTAACAAATTACTATAAAAATATTATCAAAACAATTTTTTAATTTTTATTTTTACATTTTTCTCTCTTTAAAAATTAAAATAATCATTAAAATAATAAATTAAAACTTCTTATTTACAACTCTAAAAAAACACCCATAAAAAGTATATATTTATCACCACTAAACGTCTACAATAAATATATTGTAACCAAATAAATGCTAATGAGGAATGTCGTGAAACGTTCATTGTATATCATTTGGAACATCCATTATAGTGTCCACCACAACGTCTAACATCCATATTTTTCTAGCAGAAATTTTATCTCCAAAGTCCTTGTTGACGAATAATAGTACGGTTGATCATCACGGGTAACATTCACGTATTAATTAAATATATTATAAATAACATAAAAATAAGATGAAAATATTTACAATAATAAATTATTAATTTAAATAAAATAGGTTACTTTTTAGACTTTCAAGCAATGGATGCGGTTTGTTTTTTTCTTTATGAACATAAATCTCAACAAATATGACATTTTCGTGTTCCCTTTATTGACATTATTAAGATAGGTATAATTATTTCATAAAATATAAAATTACAATTGAAAATGTATCTGAATTGAAATATAATGTAATTTTGAAGATGATATTCAAAAAAATCTGGAATTAATTTGAAGATATATTTTATGTTGTAGTATAATTATTTTAAGTTTTCGTTATTTTCCAAAAATATTATATGTTTCATTATGTTTATAATATGTTACATTTTTAGATTTAAGTAGTTAAATTTGTATAAATTTAGTGTTTTATGGATTTTTAAAAATATTGAAAGGATATTAAATCTATTTATGTATTCAAAAATACAAATGTTCTGCTTTAGAAATTGAATTTAATAATCTACTTTGAAGCTCACACCTAAGGCCTAATTAGAAAATGGCTAAACTTATTTAAATGATCATCATGTTTGTGATATTTACCATAGTAACTAATAAGTTAGACATAACAATGGTGCACTCTATATTATATTGCCCAATGGATAAACTTATTTAGATGGTATTTTTCTAGAAAATGGCTAAACTTATTTAAATGATCATCATGTTTGTGATATTTTTCATAGTAACTAATAAGTTAGACATAACAATGGTGCACTCTATATTATATTTCCCAATGGCTAAATAAGATATTTCCCATGGCTAAATAAGATATTTCCCAATGGCTAATGGCTAAACTTATTTAGATGGTATTTTCATAGTGACTAGTTAGTTAGACATGACAATGATGCACTATATATTATATTACATTATATTCCTCAATTAAAGAGTGGCTAGACTTCTTTAGATGGTCATCATGTTTGTGATATTTTTCATAGTGATTAGTTGGTTAGACATGGCAATGGTGTACTATATACTATATTATATTTCCCAATTAAAGAATAGCTAGACTTTTTTTTCCAGAAGAAAATTAACATAATTATATTAAGTAAATATAATTTTTTATAATATGCCAGACTGGCCGCTATATAAAATAGTTCAAAAAAAGTATAGCAACGAACAAATATTATACTAATAACTGTTCAGATGAAAGAGAAACAAAAACCTCCCAAAAACTAACAATAAATGGAGACGGTCCATAACGGGACACAAAATATCTCCAATACATAGCTTACAATAGTTCTGAAAAGACTGATCAAGTCCAGCAAAATAGACCCTGATGGATAATCTAAACAAAAAAGATCAATATAGAGATAAACCGAAAGGAGTCATCCATCAATAGATATTGATGATGTTTCTAGTACCCTCCATACCATTTGACCACTTATGAAGCACAATATATCCTTCTGGTTCACACAATGCTTTTTTTTATTGTTCATCCACAACCATATTGAAATCACGAAAGATATGATAAAAGTTTGTTTCTACAAACTTGTCTTTTAATAAACCGATTCTCTGTTTCCATCCTTCCAAGGTACTAACACTGAGGTTACCTTTTTTATTTAACCAATTTATAATAACAAAGGAGTCTCCAAGTACCTGTAGCTTTTGAATGGAGAGATATATTGCAATGTGTAAGGTTTCCCAAGCTCTCGCTAATTCATCCTTTGTGTTTGTACCCACTCCACAATTTACAAACCATTTGTAAATTATTGATGCAGAAAGTTTAATAGTACCCCCAGCACCACAACATCTCCCATCCTCTTGGTCTGCTCCATCAAAGAACGCTAATGGGTAATCAAGTATATCTGCAATCCAACAGGGACAAGTGCGCAGATTCTTTTGCTTGGCTTCCGATTTTTGGTAGTTACTAAGAGATTTAATAACTACCGAGGCGATTGATGGCTCCTTCCCGTTAAAAATGGTCGCGTTCCTCTCTAACCAAATGTTCCATCAGGTGTATGCCGCAAGGTTGGGAGATTCTAACTTATCCTCAGTCCAGTTAGCTAAACAATCAATCAGATTATTCCCATTCCAACTGTGATCAATATTTTTGTTTCTTTTAATGTTTAATCGGACTTATATGGTAAAGGGACAAAAAATAAAAATATGAGAGCTATCCTCATCCTCCTTTTTACATAAATGACACCGCCCCAGACCAATCCAACCCCTGAGTTGGAGATTTTTCCAAGTCATTATCTTGTTATTAACAACCAACCATAGAAAGAGTTTTACCTTTTGTGGAATATTCCATTTCCACATTTTAATCCTCCATCCGGTGATCACTGGGAGGTTTTGAGTTGATAAAAGTGCCTCATAAACATTATTTGCCGTGAGAACTCCTTAAGTGTCTTCCCCGGTCCAGATCAGTTCATCCACATTATCTGTAACTACCACTCCAATAGCTTGTAAAGCCCACCTGAAACGTTTCCATTCCATAGATAGTTCACCTGTTTGCCCCAAATCCGCGCTATCTATCCAATTTGACGAGAAAGTGTCATGTTCCTAATTTTTCCAAACCTGTGCCAGCATCGTGATATGTTTCTGATTGAGCACACCAATTAGCTGAGAAGATAGATACGAGGAGGGTCCAAGACCCAAAATGTTGTCCCTACCCAAGCTCACATAAATTCTCATTCCAGGTTTCCAGCTTATCCAATTCGTGATCAAATGTACCGACTTTACTAGACTGGACCATATTTTAGATGCAGCTGGATAATAAAAAGGGGAAGATCTAAGCCAATTACTTACAGAGTTGAAGGGGGAGTATTTTTCTTTTAATACTCTATGCAAAATACCCTTCTTGGTTATAACTCTCCACAAGGTTGATGTAGCCAAAGCCTTACTAAAAGAAAAACAATTGCGCAAACCCCAACCTCCCCTTCTCTTTGGCCGAGCTAATATCTCCCATCGACATAGATGATAGTGGTTTTTTTCTCCATTTCCATTCCAAAGAAAATTATAAAGTAAACTCCTTAACTTGTGAAGAACAAAGGAAGGGATCGCTGCAAGGGATAACCAGTAGAACGACTAGCTTTCCAGGACTGATTTGCATAGGATGTATCTACCCCCCAAGGATAGCCACCTATAGCTCCAGTGATTTTTTTTTTTCTCAAATTTTGTTAAAATCCATACCCACTCATTGGCTTTTTGTATCCCTGCATTCAGATAATAACCTAGATATTTGAAGACAATCGATAATTCAGAAAAATTATAAGGCAGGATATGTTTAAATGTTGTAATATATGACTCAATTAGCCCTGAGTAATGTACAGTCGACTTTGTCTGGTTCACCAATAAACCCGAGACCGAATAGAACAACTATACAATTCTCTCGATTTCCTTCCATTCCTGAATTGATGCCTTTGTCATTAACAAAATATCATCAACGAATAATATATGTAAAATTTTAGTAACTCTAGCTACTTTGATTCCATTAATGATACATTGTCTCTGACTTGTCTTTGACAAAAGACTCAAACTCTCCATTACCAGAATAAATAACAGCGGGGATAGCGGGCACCCTTGGCGCAGGCCTCTGCCACTTCTAAAAAAATACGTTGCTTCACCATTTACTAATACCACAAAGGAAGCTGAATCCACACAAGTTGGAATCCAATTTGTCATATGAAGACCAAAGCCGACTTGAATAAGAACCATCCTGAGGTAATCCCAACTGATGCAATCATACACTTTTTACATATCAAGTTTTAGGATGAGGGCTTTTTGCTTATTCTTCTTGATATTGTGAATGCACTCATGTGCAGTTCCAATTGCATCTTGAATCTGGCGCCCTCCCAAAAAACCCAATTGTTCCTCTAATAGGAATCTTGATAAAATTGGTTTAATCATGTTTGCTATCACCTTTGAAATAACCTTGTATACTAGGTTGCACAGTGAAATAGGCCTATAATCCCCAAATTGTTGAGGCTTATTGCTTTTGGGGATCAATGCAATAAATGTTGAGTTTAATCTACCTGTTATGCGCCCACTAGTTCGGGTCTCCTCCACCAAATCTAGAATATCTTCGCCCATTATCTCAAAGAAATGAAGATACAATTCCACCGACCATCCATCAAGCCCGAGGCTCTTTTCTTTTTTGAATAAATTTAGTATAGCTTCTAGTTCTATAAGAGTAACAAGCTTATATAAATCCTCCGCTTCATTTATATCTAACATTTTTGGGTACTGACTAGCCACTCAAACCCGTTCTTAAGAAATACCATTTATAGAGGGCTTGAAAAAATTCTTGAAGTATTTAACTGCCTCATCCGCTATAGCCTTCTAATCTTTATGCATAGTACCTGAGTTATCAGCAATCTCACATATAAATTTACTATTTCTCCTTTGATTGGAAAACTGGTGAAAGAATTTATTATTTTGATCACCACCTTTTACCCATATAGCTTGACTCCTAATACGCCACAGGTCCTCCTGCGCTTTCAGAAATTTGTTTCTTTCAGTTTCTAAATTTATGAGATTTGTTTCTACCTCCCGAGAATTATTACCATCGGCGATCTTCTGTGTGAGCAGTTTAATGTTCTCTTCCATATTCTCTAAAGCCGTTGTATCCCGACCCTTTTTCTCTTTTGTCCATATTTTTGTTATGACTTTCAAATCCTTTAATTTTCAGATGAAAAGCCTCTGACAGTCACCTTCCTGCCGATATTTTTTATCTTTCCATAGCTTTATAACCATTTCATTAAAATCTTTTTCCACTAACCACTGTGCATGAAATTTGAATAGGAAAGATTTTTGAATGATGGAATTCTCCATTTGTAAAATTATAGGGGCATGATCTGATACAAAAGGATATTCAACCCATGCTCTATGAAGTCTGACCCCCATAAGAAAGTCCTCCGAAACCAAAAACCCGTCCAACCTCTTGGCGATTGCCTCAGATCCCGCATGCCCATTACGCCAAGTCGGGACAATTTTATCATGTTTCACATCAATAAGTTTGTGAGCTTGGAAGAGAGTATTGAAAAAACTTGATAGGTGGCCCGATGCAGCTGAACCTCCCCAAATCTCACCAGTCAATAAGGTAATATTTAAATCTCTCGCAACCACCAGGTTCCTTAGTGAAAGCAGACCATTGTTTGCAAGTGTAGTCCAGAATGATTTTCGCTCAAAGAATGGTCCATATACATTCAATAGGTTGATATTCCTTTTAGTAGAAATAATAGAACCTGACAACAGAATCCCACCACAAGTAAGAAACATACACAAATTAAAAAGAAGAGGGTCCCATGATACAAGAAGTCCTCCTAAAGAACCCATAGAACTCACTGCACATGATACCCAAGTAGGATGGAATTTAATCATGAAATCCCGAGCTTTATGTTTATGTACCAAAGTCTCATGTATGAATACAATATTAGGGTGTGTGTTTTCCAATGCACGTCTGAACGAGGCAGCCTTTAGGGAGCCACCTACCCCTCTAATATTTAAAGACATGTAAATCGACACTTCGTCCTAGCAAGGTATTTCACTGCTCTAAGTGCCCCATTGTCAAATGTGGACGGATCCACCACAGAGGATGAAGTAATTGATGATTGTAAATTTTTTCTAGAACTTCTCATTTTTATGGGAGAATATTCAATCACGAGACCACGAGACCATGCATATTCCTTTGTGGGTTCCACCTCGGGGAGACTCTCCTCGCCAAGTTCCCCGGATAATTTGGAAGGATCCACCACCCTATTACCAAAGAAATTCAGTAGAGGAGTTGGGTTGTTATTGTCCCGCAAGTAAGGGATAAGTGAGTCTAGTACTGTAGATAAAGAAGAATCACCTTCCTCCGATTCTTGGTACCCCAGGAGCAGTTGCCTCTCAGCCAGTGTTGAAGAAACCCCCTAAACAACTTCAGCTAATGAAAGGGAAGGAGTTAAGACAGTAACCCCCAGAGGGTCAGGACTAGCACAATCAGTGACAGGAATTGTAAGTTGGTCCTGGTCAAAAGAAGGATTACTTACTAGAGTGTTCAAAATCCCCGGTTGTTCAGGTTTAGGTGCAAACAAAGGAAGAGGGCTCAAAGTTCTTCGAAATGGTAACCCTCCATCACCCCTCGAGCCGGATTTCACCACAGGAGGAGGGGGTAATAAATCCGAAGAAGACTTTAACATTTATTTTTCCATTAACGATAATGTATTATACAGAGCCAGACAGAACAAAGATAACTTACCCGATAAAGTATCATTTCGCTCCGGTGATGGGGTCGACTCCAGTTGCGAGAAACCATAGTCTAAACCTGTAGAATTAACTTTGTCCTCTAGATCCCCTAGGTCCCTATGGAGTGTCGTATTTTTTGAAATTTCTTCTTCCATTCGACCCTTACAGGAATTTCGTAGATGGCCCATCATATGGCAAAAGCTACACCGAAAAGGTATTCCGAGATAGTCCAACCTCTGGACTATCCTACGAACTCTCCAGTCTATCTCCATAAGTTCTGGCAGTCCTCCATGTACATCAATATCCACAAGTATCTTCCCCATCTTCCTAGATGGTGCCAACATAACAAATTCATCTAAAGAGACAAAAGAACCTAAGGAATTACCTATCGCTTCCATGGTCACCGCATTCCACAAATGTAAGGGTAGACCAGGGAGTAAAACCCATAGGTGGCGCAACTGGAAATACTCTGTGTCTGGATTAAAACCCAACAACCATCTTTTAACCATCAAACTACTCCTACCCACCATCCATCTCTTTGCTAACAGACTCACGGAGTCTTCGGGGGATCTACAAATAAAACCCTACCAGCCCTTTGTTAGGTATATTATCTCAGGAGAGTATCCTAACTCCCTTTTCCAGTTATGATCAACCCACTATGGTATAGATTCTTTACACAAATATCTATAAAATATTCTTCCGACAAGCCCACAGAGCGTGAAAGTGTAGGTCTCGGCCAGACCTACATCCAAGCCAAGAACCATTTTATGAACCAACTTCTTCACTCTCCACAGTCTACGACTGTATCCTGGCGAGTCAGAACCCTTACCATTTTCCTTTAAACGGTTATGGTCGTGCTTTACCTTATCCTTTGTCCCCTGGAACTGAGAACCAAAGAAACACTCAGTCGATGCTGGAATAGAGGTCGGATGCAGGCAGTCTGCAAAGGAGAAAGTATGCTCCATGCTAAGGGAAGTATGCAGGAATGGTGGTAGTTGAGCTAGCTTTGAAGTAGTGTTTAATGTTACAGTACGTAAACCAACCGAATCCACCTGATCGAATAGACCCTCGTCCTTCCACACTACCTCATCAGCCACATCCATCAATGTGCTGACGTTTTCTTCGACAAGTGGAAGAAGCTTAGCTTCCATGACCTACCACCTAGATTCCACTCCGTTCAGTTCCCAACAGAGTTAAATCACTTCATGGTAAATACCAGAGCATTCTGGAAAACAAGAAAGAAGGAATAAATGTATATTATACCCCACCTCCAGTGAAATTAATACCAAGGTAAGTGATCTCCTCACGGGACCCTGAGTCCAGTTCCCAAAAATAGTAGAAAGAACCTTCCTTCCACTAGGAGCCAAACTAGAAGAATAAACTAAGACTTAATCCTAACCAAATAGATGCTCCAAAAAATACTATGAATAACCAGAAAATCCACAATAAACCTAGAGACTCAGATAGCTAAGTTGAAAACCTTCTTGTACTAGTGTGTACAACTACTCACCATGGACGCCAAGTCCAAGTTATTCCAGGATTCAAAAACCAATTCCCTCCATTCGCGCCTCCCTCCCATCAAACTAAGATACATAATGGGTAGACTTGTTTAGATGGTCATCATGTTTGTGATATATTCATAGTGATTAGTTGGTTAGACATGACAATGGTACATTCTATATTATATAAACTATATAAAGAGGAAATATTAATGGGATAAACAATCAAACATGTTGAAAGGGTAAAGAGGGGACAATAATCCCATGAAAGGGGTTGATAAGGGTTTCACCTGGAGATAGATTGTATCATTTGTTTCATTAAATGCTAGTGTTGTATCCTACAATATTTATTTACCAAGTTGCTTATGTATTCTCACCAAAGTAACACATGTTCTCATGCAAGTCTTATTTTTTATGGAGGTTAAGTGCATTAAGTCTATACCACCCACTTTATATTGGGTACCATACTTAGATGGGGAAAGTGCTTGGGATTTTCTAAGGGATTTATTTCTAGGGGAAAAATTAATTAGAGAGTAAAAATGCTTAGGGTCAAGGAGGTCATCTCTTAGGAGTTAGATTTAATATGAGGTCCTAGAGTCAATATGGGGTCAAAGAAGCCATAGGAGTCTAGAGGTCAATTAATGATGGTAAAGGGTTATTGATTTCCTAAGAATAGTTGGACGGGGATTAGTGTATTAGGCTAAAAAAGTACTTATAGATTCATGATGTTGGTGGATTAGGTGGTCCATGGATTAGTTTATGGGTCATGGGTAGCTAGCTAGTTGTGGTGGGTGACTGAATTTAATTGATAGTCAAAACTAGTCAACATAGGCCATCTATGGGTTAATGGGTTACACGATTATCAATCAAGGTTCATGATTGTCAACCATGATCAAATTTGCTCAACTATGGTTATATAGTGAATATTATTAATATAGTTTAACCATGGTCATCATCAGTCAATAGTGGTTGATATGGTGGATGAGGGTAGAGGGTTAATTAGTTGTTGAGGTTAGTAGGTTTGGGGATTTGGGGGTTAATGGATTAGTTTTTTGGGTTGGCGGTAGGTGGCTAGTTGTGGCAAGTGATTGATATTGGCTAATAGTTTAAATTAATTAGCATAGGCCCAATACAAGTTAAGGTGTTATGGTTTAGTGGGTTACTAAATTAACCAAGGTCAATGATGGTCAACCACGATTATGGCTCGCCATGGTCAATAAGGTTAATTTTGTTCAATGGTGGTCCATATGGTCAATGAGGGTGGAGGGATGATGTGTTAATGTGGTTATTGGGTCAAAATATTTATAGGTGATGGGATTTCAAGTTGTGTGGTTAATAGATTAATGGAGTATAAGTCGACACAAAGTTCACGGGAAAGCATGGTAAGGGTGAGTGCGTTGATGTAGACAATATGGTGAATCATGGTGAATATGGTCTATAGTGTCAATACAGTCAACATGGGAAAATGATGGTCAACATTGGTCCTTATGGTTGATGAGGGTGGAGGTTTATTAGGTAGGAAGTTTATGAGCGATGGGATCATTGAGCTACACAATTAATGGAGTAGTTGATAAGCGGTTAGAAATTTAGTGGGTGATAAGCGAGGGTTCATTGAGCCAATGTAGTTAATATGGTGAACCATGGTGGATATGATCTATACAGTCAATATGGTCAATGAAGGTTAGCCATGGTCAATGGTGGTCAAGGATGATCAATAGTGGTCAATATGGTTAACGGGGGTGGAGGGTTGATGGGTTAAAGGGGTTATTGTGTTAATAGGTTTTTGGGTGATGGGATTATCAGGCAACATGGTTATTCTATTAATGGATAAGTAGGCACAATATTCATGGGTGTGTGGGATAGGGGTCAATGGCCCAATGTGGTCAATATGGTGAACCATGGTGCATATGGTCT